>APFE031741602.1:506633-530095 GCA_000404065.3 Pinus taeda | reverse complement strand
AAACAACAATATACACGAATAAAAAAAAGTTTTCTTAATTCTTCATATAATGTTACTATCACATGTCACATCTCGGAAATGTATGTAAAATCCACTTACTCCTTCTTAATTCTTCATATAATGTTACTATCACATGTTACATCTCGGAAATGTAACCTTAGTAGAATCCACCGACTCCTCTATGGTGAGATATTTTTTTCCCTTATTAGGGAACTTCGTTGACATTATTTTTAATTTCACATTTCAAAAATGTAATAATTGATAATTAACTATTTACCATGGTTCTTCGTTCTTCCATCTTTGCATCAGCAGATCTGCGATTCTTGATATGCTTTTATGTGGTGTTCTTCGTAAGGTCTCATTTGATCTCAGATCTAAGAAAATTTGTTGAATTTGAATCTAATGCAGAGATCTTGCTTATTTATTCATTGTTATTTTATGTGGGCATCTTCGGATCGAGTGGTTCATGAAGAAAAATTTAGTGATTTATTTTTATTTGGAGCAGGATTTGATTCTCGGTACTAAAAGTAGGATTTTTCCTACTAGGGTTTCTTGCAGATTAAAAGGTTCACTGAGACTCTGCTGCTGGGTTCTAGATCTAATCTTCTGCGGCTAGATCTAGATCTAATCTTCTGCCTTATTTCTTTGCAGCTAGGTTCTAGATCTAATCTTCTGCAGCTAGACCTAGATCTAATCTTCTGCCTTATTTCTTTGCGGTTGGGTCTCAACTTTCTATGGCCAAATATGGCTCCTAGCTTCACGAAAATCGTTGTTGGCTCAGTTCCGTCCACTTCTGGAGGGCAAGCTCCTGCCCATATCGTCAGCGAAGCCCTAACTCCCACTGTCCAGGTGGTCTAGGCCTCACTCGATGAGGCTTTGAAGTTTTCCGAAAGTGCCCTAATCTGTCGGTTCAATAATTTTTTGCCGCAGCTAACAGTGCTCCACAATTGTATCTCGGAGGTATGGAAACCTGTCATTTCTGATGAAATTAATATCTACCCTTGTGCTAGGGGTTTCTTTATAGTAGATTTTGAAAATCCTAAAAGCAGACAATATATTCTAGATTTCGGCCCTTGGTTTTGGGAAAACTTAGGCCTATTCATGAAGCCATGGACCCCATCATTTGATCCCTCAACAACAGTCATAACCTCAACACCAGTTTGGGTGAGATTCCTAAGCCTACCCTTGCATCTCTAGAATCTCTCCTCGCTAAAACTCATTGGAAACGCAATTGAGAAATTTTACTGCAGGTGCCCAAAAACAGAGGAATATGCCAGAACCACCTATGCACACATCTGTGTCGAAATGGACTTCAGTGCCAGATTCCCAACTAAAATAAACCTAACAAGTAAAGACTATGTGTGGAACCATAAACTCGATTATGAAAGTGTCCTCTTCAAATGTCGATCCTGCTTTGAGACGGGCCATATAGCCAAAAATTGGCCAAAAACCTCCTAGAAAAATTCTGCTAGAAAAAACCACCACTGATCTACATGGTGGGAAGGAGCACAAAAGGAACACTACGCTGTCATCAAAGAAGAATAATCTAGAGAAAACTCTGAATCACAAGAAATCGGACAAGAAAGAAACAACTCTCAAGACAAGCAGGGAGAAAGCCTCGCCCAGCAACAAAAAAGTGAACTCGACAACCCCTCAAGCATCAACAGTTTTGAGGATTCGAATACCGCACAAAATAAATCTTTATTTAACAGCAAAGCAGATCTCCTAGACCAAACTTCTTCTCCATCTATCTTCAAGAGAACGAACACAATAGATTGTGAAGCTAAGACACCAATGTCCCAAGAACCAGAAGAGATGAAGGAGATGTGAGATAAGGGAAGTTGGAAGACCGTAGAGAAAAAAAAGAAAGCTACAACATCAATCTCGCCAAGAAAGACGAGGAGTCAGACAATTAAAAATTAAGAAAATTATAGGTCCGATAGACCAATTTGGTGTCAGTGGACGTTCATCATCATCATCATCATCATCTTTTTACGTTTTTAAATGAAATAAACATTATTAGTATTATAAATATATTAAATTAATAGTTATCAGTAAATATTATAATATAAAATAAATTATTATTGAATTTTGTATTTAAAATTATATATATATATATATATAGATATATATAATATATATATATAATGGGTTTGGAGTATGTATTAAAATTGTTTGTTTAGCTTAAGAGTTTGTTTTTTTAAAAGATAAAAAAGAACTAACTTAAAAGATCAAGATTTAGAGACATTTAATAAAAACCTACCTTTTACAAAAACTAATAACTAACTTAATTTTCCATAAATAATAATAATGAGTTAATTTACATTTACTAATAACCCTTTCACATTTTAATTTAACAACTAAATTATAATAATTTTTCATTTATTTAAAATATTAACAACATATTAACTAATTTCTATAACATTATTTTTAAAAACCTATACATAACAAAACACTCAAAATCTCCACAAATCCACGTTTTTCTTTAAATTATTATCCTATAATTACTATTACGTTCGTAATAGTCAAATTTAATCCCTTTAATATTTATAGTTGAGGTACCCTAATTTCCTTCTATTACAACATATTTATAAACATCCATCCAAAAGTAATATGGGGAATTTTAAGCATACTTTCCGAAATTATGATAAAATCTATAAATTGCTTTCGAGTATTATGTCTCATACATACCATGGAGTAGTTAGGATTTTGAGTGTACCTCACAAATCCCAATGTCCCTTTTTACGTATTGCACTACTCAACACATTTGATAATCAAACAATAATGTAGTCCACAAATTCGATAAAACGACAATTTTGCAATAGGATTTTATAACAAATTTGTTATCTTTTATTTATTTTACATTTTCTACTATTATGTTTATGTTTATGTTTAGGCTGATAGGCTTTCCTTTGAGTGAGTTTTTCATCTATTTTTCTATGCTTGACAGGTGGCGTGCACCTTCAGCGGGCATATGGTTGACATCTATCGTGCAATTTCTGTTTTTCCTCTTCAGCTTTCTACGCTTCCTGTTTTTTTCCACAACCATTTCTGTTCCTCCTGTTTCCGTTTTCTGCTCTTCCTGTTCTCTTCCACGCCCTGCTACAATAATGTGTCTTGTTTCTGCTATGCAATCTGTTGTGCACGACCTAGCCCTCGTTTATTCAGTATACACTGTTTACACCTTCGTTTTACTGTTCAAAAATTGTTCGCTCAGGTGCTCAAAGTTCTTCTATTCAAATTTTAGGTTAGTGCTCTGAAAAATGGGTTTTCTTGATCCCATTCTCTCTCATTTTTCTTCCAACGTTTTAATCTTAGTCCAGTGCTTTCTTATGGGTTTTTTAATGGCAGGTATAACTCTCTTTTCCTATTCAAAAATTGTTTGCTCAGGTGCTCAGAATTCTTCTGTTCAAATTTCAGGTTAGTGCTCTCAAAAATGGGTTTTCTGATCCCATTCTCTCTCATTTTCCTGGTTTTTTCCTGGTTCCTGGTTGTATTAAGTATTTGCTTGGCATCTTCACTATGAATATTAACAGTATTGAAATTTTCATTAAAACCTCTGAACCTTCGACTGTCAATGGCAACATATCTCTGTGTATAATGCGAACATCGGAATCCTTGTGTAAATATGCAAGTCCTCGTGTGTTAACCTAACATACTCATATTGGTGAAATCGTTACCAAGGATATCCAAGGAAATAGTGTGACAAAGAGTACCCTGTTCCACCTTGTAAAAGAAATCTACACAAAGGGGGTCAGAATCCAAACTTTAAATTCATTAGCCATGGTAGCCATAAGGAGAGATAACCAGATGGATTCCAACATGAAGAAATTAAATGAAATTACATAGCCTCAAAGGAAGATTTACCATTGTTGAAGTGGGATAAGTATGTGTTGAAAGAACAAACCACAGAGGTTCAGAGAAGAGACCTCCAAATGCCAAGGCCTTCTGTAGGCTGCTCTTCCCCATCCGAAATCCACATCCCCGAAGCCGATTTTGGTAACGTCAAAATTTAGAAAGGCTTTCGCCACTGTGAAGTGAGGGCGCCCTTCCAATTCCATCAAATATATCACCGATTACATATACTGGTATTCATAACCATTTTCCCTTCGTTTATCAATTTCAGAGCGAAAGACAACAGTTTTTTGGCCAGCTCTCCTATAGTCATCTTTGTGCATGCAAAGCTGATTCCATTCCCGTAGAAGCCTTTAGGGAGTAGTGGGTGGAATTTCGTTCGAGCCTCCAGGGGAAATATTAAACGAACTTCTTGTTCTGAAGGCAGTTGGAGAGCCCTGGTTCTCAAATGCCACAAACATGCTGATAAAACTTTGAATGTTGGGTGCTTCATGCCATGGCTTACTGCTTGGCTCTTCAGCGACTCCATAAGCAGTGAACTCACTCGGAGTTGACACATAACGGACCAAGGAAGCAAAGTGGTGAAGGGTTAGGGTTTGACTATCTAGGGATAACCATTTGATTACTTAGAGTAATTTGGATCATTCACTAAAACCCAAGAATGATGCCCACCTTACTCCATGTGACCAACATGTGGTAAAGGGTGTGTGGCAGAAGGGGAGTCGCATTGCAACAACCTAGGTGTATGCCCTTTCCATTATATGTCGGGTGTATGAATGAATGGTGTTTAACAAGTGGAAATGTGATTTAAATACAATAAACTGAGTTAAATACACAGTTAACGACAAATGTCCAATGTACTTAGGGACAGCTATCATATTAATTTGTTTTACTAGTGCTTCCCTGTTTTACAAGCGTCATTGTAATTCTGCGGCAGAAATGACACTTAATTCCAGTATATCGAAAATTCTTCCTCAAGCAAAAGTCTCTGATCTTGAATTTGATCCTTGCGGTTACTCCATGAATTCTATTGAAGTACCTACTTTATCTACAATTCATGTAACTCTGGAAGATGGTTTCAATTATGCAAGTTTTGAAGCCATGGGTTATGATCCTAAGGATTATGATATGCAAGCATTGGTGGAGAAGGTGTTAAGTTGTTTCAAGCGCATGGTATTCCCTATTTCAGTTCATGTCAATGCTGGCACTTGTCAATCTTCATAGACCAAACCAATTTGTCTGCAAGGGTATACTTGTGAATTGATAGCTCAACAGGAGCTTACAAAGAATGGTAGTGTTATATATTGCACTTACAGAATTTGAATTTCTGCTTATGAAATGCTTACCACTTTTGGGGGTTGTCCGTCTTTGGAAGGATTCATATTAGGTGGATGTGAACTCTTTGAGAATCAGAGGTATAATTGGAGATGGATATCTTGCTTCACTTCTGTTGGGTCACTGTTTCCAAAATTCTCATTTAGGTGCATGTTTGTTCAGCCAAGTTTGGATGTTTTCCAATAAGAACTGGAAATCTAGGGATGTTTTCATAGCATGGAAGCCCACGCGATATGTGCAACTTCAGCTACAGGTCAGCTCAAGGATGCCATTTTAAAAAGGATTCTGATAAATAACTAGCATTATTTTTACTATCATGGCTAACTCTTAAACTCTTAGTATAGGCCTCCCATTTGGTAATTAAAACACCAATGTGTAATAAGCTTAGAGTTATGTGAATTCTTAAAGAACTCAAGAGAACTACTAGAAGAGTATGGATAGTTTGGAATTTTCTTGATGTACTAGGAATAACCTGTCTAACAGTGTACTCTTTGAATCTGATAGAAGACCACACATACAAACTCTATTTAGTAAGTGGAACTATGGAAGGGCTTTATCTGATTCTCATAACACTTGGGACATTTGAGAAAAAAATAATGTAGTAGGAACAGATGGAAGGGCTTTATCTGATTCTCATAACACTTGGGACATTTCAATTCAAATTTTGTAAGTGCTTTATCTGATTCACAAGTATACCCCTGCAGACAAATTGGTTTGGTCCATGAAGATTGACAAGTGCCAGCATTATGTTTTAGCTCGGAGGAATTGTACCTTATATTTAGGCAACTTAGTGCAGGTAGCCACATAAAGTGCCAAAATTTAGGGCAGGCAGTGTGAGACCCATCACTTGGAAGCAATGTGCTTCTTTTGTGAATCTTGTGCATAATTCATGATATTTTAACTATTTTCTGAACAATCCACAAATTTCTTTTTATTAGGCTATATTCGGTTGTACTCGCCGTGCTTGTGCAGTTTTGCACATTATAGAGAATCACTTTCAGTAATCTTCTCTAAAACTATTAGAAAATTTGTTGGAGAATATTCAATGTTTTCCTCAGTAGAGGGAAAATACTCAAATCTATTGAGCTAATATGCATAGTTGGCTTATAGAAATTAAATATATAAGTAATAATATAGGCCATCAAACATATGTTGAATAGTGGCCATTGCATATGACAAACATGCTATTCAAACACTATGTATAGCTTTCAATAAATTTGTGAGTCTGATGCATGAAAGGGTAGAGCTATTGAATCTGAAATTTCACACATTCCTTTAGTCCAGGAATTTGCCATGTATTTCGCTCACTTAATTTACCCTTTGCAGACCTCTTTTAAAGGTTGAATCTGCCTTCTTCACGATAGCCAAAGTGGATACACATAGGGCGTTGTTTAATTCTGTGTTGGATGTGATCTAGAGTCTCCACTTTAGAGTCACAATGTCAGTTAGGCTATTCCTACTATACTTCATTATTTTTTTCTCAAATGTCCCAATTGTTATGAGAATCAGATAAAGCCCTTCCATCTATTCCTACTACATTATTGTTTTTCTCAAATGTCCCAAGTGTTATGAGAATCAGATAAAGCCCTTCCACAGTTTCACTTGACTAAATAGAGTTTGTATGTGTGGTCTTTTATCAGATTCAGAGAGTACACTGTCAGATAGGTTATTCCTAGTACATCAACAAAATTCCAAACTGCCCCTACTCTTCCAATAGTTCTCTTGAGTTCTTTAAGAATTCACATAACTCTAAGCTTATTACACATCGATGTTTTAACTACCAATTGGGAGGCATATACTAAGAGTTTAAAAGTTAGCCATGATAGTAAAAATAATGCTAGCTATTTATCAGAATCCTTTTTAAAACAACATCCTTGAGCTGACCTGTAGCTGAAGTTGCACATATCTTGTGGGCTTCCATGCTATGAAAACATCCCTAGATTTCCAGTTCTTATTGGAAAACATCCAAACTTGGCTGAACTAACATGCACCTAAATGAGAATCTTGGAAACTGTGACCCAACAAAAGTGAAGCAAGATATTCATCTCCAATTAGACCTCTGATTCTCAAAGAGTTCACATCCACCTAATATGAATTCTTCCAAAGACAGACAACCCCCAAAAGCGGTAAGCATTTCATAAGCAAAAATTCAAATTTTGTAAGTGCAATATATAACACTACCCTTCTTTGTAAGCTCCTGTTGAGCTATCAATTCACAAGTATACCCCTGCAAACAAATTGGTTTGGTCCATGAATATTGACAAGTGCCAACATTGACATGAACTGCAATAGAGAATGCCATATGCTTAAAACAACTTAGCACCCTCTCCATCAATGCTTGCAAATCATAATCCTTAGGATCATAACCCATGGCCTCAAAACTTGCATAATTGAAACCATCTTTTGGAGTTACATGAATTGTAGATAAAGTAGGTCCTTCAATAGAATTCATGGAGTAACCGCAAGGATCAAATTCAAGATCAGAGACTTTTTCCTGAGGAAGAATTTTCAATATACTGGAATTAAGTGTCATTTCTGCCGCAGAATTACAATGACGCTTGTAAAACAGGGAAGCACTATTAAAACAAATTAATACGATAGTTATATATTGCACTTACAGAATTTGAATTTCTGCTTATGAAATGCTTACCGCTTTTAAGGTCTCGTTTAGGTGCATGTTAGTTCAACCAAGTTCGGATGTTTTCCAATAAGAACTGGAAATCTGGGGATGTTTTCATAGCATGGAAGCCCACAAGATATGTGCAACTTCAGCTACAGGTCAGCTCAAGGATGTCGTTTTAAAAAGGATTCTGATAACTAACTAGCATTATTTTTACTATCATGGCTAACTCTTAAACTCCTAGCATAGGCCTCCCAGTTGGTAGTTAAAACACCGGTATGTAATAAGCTTAGAGTTATATGAATTCTTAAATAACTCAAGAGAACTACTAGAAGAGTATGGACAATTTGGAATTTTGTTGATGTACTAGGAATAGCCTGTCTGATAGTGTACTCTCTGAATCTGATAGAAGACCACACATACAAACTCTATTTAGTCAAGTGGAACTGTGGAAGGGCTTTATCTGATTCTCATAACACTTGGGACATTTGAGAAAAAAAATAATGTAGTAGGAATAGATGGATGGGCTTTATCTGATTCTCATAACACTTAGGACATTTGGGAAAAAAATAATGAAGTATAGCAGGAATAGCCTGACTGACATTGTGACTCTAAAGTGGAGACTCTAGATCACATCCAACACAGAACTAAACAACACCCTATGTGTATCCACTTTGGCTACCATGAAGAAAGTAGATTCAGCCTTTAAAAGTGGTTTGCAAAGGGTAAATTAAGTGAGCAAAATACATGACAAATGCCTGGACTGAATGAATGTGTGAACTTTCAGATTCAATAGCTCTACCCTTTCATGCATCAGACTCACAAATTTATTGAAAGCTATACATAGTGTTTGAATAGCTTGTTTGTCATATGCAATTGACACTATTCGACATATGTTCGATGGCCTATATTCTTACTTATATATTTAATTTCTGTAAGCCAACTATGCATATTAGCTCAATAGATTTGAGTATTTGCCCTCTACTGAGGACAACATTGAATATTCTCCAACAAATTTTCTAATAGTTTTAGAGAAGATTACTGAAAGTGATTCCCTATAATGTGCAACACTACACAATCACAATGAGTACACCGAATATTGCCTAATAAAAATAAATTTGTGGATTGTTCAGAAAATAGTTAAAATATCATGAATTATGCACAAGATTCACAAAAGAAGCACATTGCTTCCAAGTGATGGGTCTCACACTGCCTGCCCTAAATGTGGGCACTTTATGTGGCTTCCTGCACTAATTCACCTAAATATAAGGTACAATGCCTCCGAGCTAAAACACAATGAATATAAAAGATATACCTATCCAATAATGCTCTATATTACAAGAAAACTTTGTGGTTATGAAAATAACTTGACAAACCTTAATCTAGACCAAGCCTACTAATATGAACCACTTATAAAATATTATTACAAAGCCATAATGTAGTAGGAATAGATGGAAGGGCTTTATCTAATTCTCATAACACTTGGGACATTTGAGAAAAAACTAATGATGTATAGCAGGAATATCCTGACTGATATTGTGACTCTAAAGTGGAGACTCTATATCACATCCAACATAGAATTAAACAACGCCCTATGTGTATCCACTTTGGCTACCATGAAGAAGGCAAATTCAACCTTTAAAAGAGGTATGCAAAGGGTAAATTAAGTGAGTGAAAAACATGGCAAATGCCTGGACTGAAGGAATGTGTGAACTTTCAGATTCAATAGCTCTACCCTTTCATGCATCAAACTCACAAATTCATTGAAAGCTATACATAGTGTTTGAATAGCGTGTTTTTCATATGCAATGGCCACTATTCGACATATGTTTTATGGCCTATATTCTTACTTATATATTTAATTTTTGTAAGCCAACTATGCCTATTAGCTCAATAGGTTTGAGTATTTTCCCTCTACTGAGGACAGCATTGAATATTCTCCAACAAATTTTCTAATAGTTTTAGAGAAGATTACTGAAAGTGATTCCCTATAATGTGAAAAACTGCACAAGCACAGTGAGTACAACCAAATATAGGCTAATAAAAAGAAATTTTTGGATTGTTCAGAAAATAGTTAAAATATCATGAATTATGCACAAGATTCACAAAAGAAGCACACTGCTTCCAAGTGATGGGTCTCACATTGCTTGCCCTAAATGTGGGCACTTTATGTGGCTGCCTTCACTAAGTCGCCTAAATATAAGGTACAATGCCTCCGAGCTAAAACACAATGAATATAAAAGATATAATTGTCCAATAATGCTCTATATTACAAGAAAACTTTGTGGTTATGAAATTAACTTGACAAACCTTAGTGTAGACCAAGGCCTACTAATATGAACCACTTATAAAATATTATTACAAAGCCATAAGGAGTCCAGTCCAGGTGAAGGAGATGCTCAACTTTCATGTCTAATACTGACTTGAGTTGAGTTTGGCCAAATATAATATTAAAAAAATTATAACAGAATTTAAAATTCCTCATCAATAAATTAAAAGCAACGATGTAGCCCTCAAATATCTTTTTGAGCTGGCTACCCAATGTCACTTCAATAGCAGCTCTATCTTTTATGCTTAAAATGCCAAATTTCGGTGGTGATTAAAAAGATTGAAAAGAAAGAAAACTACAAACTGAATACAAGCAATTACAATCAGATCTCTAGACCATGGCTTTTCCATTGGGCACATTTATCGTACATTGCAGAATCATAAGGTTGATTTGGATGAAAGAAACTAAAGAGTTAGGAGATAAACAAATACCGTCAACGACTAGAAAGGGTGGCAGTTCTTGGCACTCAAAGAAAACAGAAATGTCATAAATGCTAATGAGGATGGAGACCTTTAGCATTAGCCGATATGATAAGTATTTGCAAATAAATTCAACAGTTATAATTTGTTCACGGGACCTTAAAGTATGCTTTAGGACCATGCAATATATGCAAAGGAATTCATCTCACCAAATAGATTGGTAACAGATTCCAAGAACTATACAATCTGTGCTCATGTTAGAGTATGACAGCAATTAAAAGAAAATATAAAAACTTAATTTATCGAAGTAAACTTTTGTGATGGTTACTCTAACAGTGTTTGGTTTATGAAACCAAGTGATAGTCATCATAAACAATGTAACAATGCATATTTCATTTTATGAAGATGAAAAGATTGAAGATGTTGTAAGCCTAATTATAAAACATCTTACTATTAATACATCATTTGGCTATAAAGGACTTTAGCTTTATTAGGTTGACTATGTACTAAATTTCCTACATTTAATAGATGTTTCAATGTTATGAAAAAACTATGTTAATTTTTTGGTTGCTTGTCATTTAACCTATCTCCCTATACTGATATGTAAAACATCTTGCTATTAATAAATGTGTTTAAGGTACTGTAAAAGGTGCCCTCGACCATACTCTGATCATTTCCAAGATTTCCCCGTTTGCAGACTATAAGGATCTTTGAGTCACTTGAGCAATTTCCAAATTTTTTCACAATATGTACCTTGTCGTTGAATGTTATTAACAGACATTTTGTCATTGTGGTCTAGCTTGGGTGGTTAATATGAGAGGTTATTCTTCTCCTTATCTAGGTTGGATTTATGCTTGTGACATGCTTACCCCTTTTGGGGGTTATCTATCTTTGGATGGAGTCATATTAGGTGGATGTGTCTAGGTACTAAGAGGATGCATAGCTTATGCAGAGCAAGATGACAAATGTAGATCAAGGGAGGGAAAGTCATACTAAGTTTATGGAATGAATTCCTTTATTAGCAATGAACCAAATTGGGAAACTCATGATTGCATTAAGCAAGGCTTGAATGGAGTAGTGAGAGAAAGTATCCCATGTTGTAGACCAACCTGGCTTCTGGAGGTGGGGGTATTATGGGAAAAATCAAATGAGTCCAAATTAATATCACATGGACCTTTTGATGAAGTAGTAGTTGTACCTAAGCTATCCTTAACTGACAACACCGACAAGTCATTACCAGAGAGTGCTCAGTATTTGGTTTAACCCATGTTGAACACAAGCACAAGGCATAGCTTTCCATCAGTCGGCATGTTCAGGTAGATTCTAAGCACGTTATAGGAGTTTTATAAACATCGTTACAGTTTCTAGAAGGTTTAGACACTTATCTTACATACATAGCATGCAATTTACGTAAAACATTTTTAATTTATGCCAAAACATGTTAAAAAAAAATGTTCTACCAAATGTGCAAAATATAAATCTTCTGCCTGAATGTTATTAAAACACATCTCTTAATGGGTTTTATGTTGTGTAAGAAACTTGTGGATATTGCCTACAAGGATCGCATATCATGTGCGAACAGAATATTGCTGAAAGGATCAGTATTAGGCATGGCTGGCAAATGTTCCTATTTCATACATGTTTTAAAGGTACTGTAAGACTATAAGGATCTTTGAACCGCTTGAGCTATTTCCAAATTTGCATAATATGTATGTTGTCGCTGAATCTTATTAACAGAAATTTTGTCAATGTGGTCTAGCTTGGGTGGTTAATATGAGAGGTTGTTCTCCTCCCTCTCTATGTTGAATTTCTACTTATGAAATTCTTACCACTTTTGGGGGTTGTCTGTCTTTGGAAGGATTCATATTAGATGGATGTGTCTTGGTACTAAGAGGACACATAGCTTATGCAAATCAAGATAACAAATGTGGATCAAGGGAGGAAAAGGCATATTATGTTTATGGGTTGAGTTCCTTTAAGAACAATGAACCAAATTTGGAAACTCATCATTGCATCAAGCAAGGCTTGAGTGGAGTAGTGACAGAGGGTATCACATGTTGGACACGTCAGGCAATTTTGGACACATCAATCGACATGTTTAGGTAGATTCTGAGCACATTATAAGAGTTTTAGAAACATCGTTACAATTTCTAAAAGGTTTAGCCACATACCTTACATACATAGCATGGGATTTACGTAAAACATTTGTAATTCATGCCAAAACATGTTACAAAAATTTGTTCTACAAGGTCAGATCACCTTTAATAGTGGTGTGAATGATAATTCATTCTCATATCTTGTGACCTTATTATTGTTTCACCATCAAAAGTTAGCCTTGTTAGATTAGATTCCGCATTCACATCACAACTTGTTTTAATATAATTTTGTGTTGTGGTGAATTTGATGAATTGTAGGTACTACTATCATGGAAAAAAGAATGCCCATGTTAATATTATGGAGACAACCTTGACAATGAATGCCATTTCTCTGTTGTTGAATGGTTCCACTGAGATTTAACCACTACTTCAGATAATCGATGTTGGTTCTGTTACCTCATTAAAAACAACATCCTCACACTTCCACATTACTCTATCTGATGGAACACATAAACACAAGACTTTGCTACCATCCGCATATAGCCCACAAGTTGGATCTGGAGACATCCAAATTGGCTCCATAATTCTGCTTAAAAAATCAGCTTGCACAGTGCTTCACAACTCCTCGTAAGGCCCAACATTTGAAATTACCCTCTTATATTTTTTTCCTTCTAAACGCTTCTTGCAGTACAAAAAAAAAATGGAATCTTCATGAATTCATTTCTCATTTGTTTACATAAGGTCCATTTGAGTGGTTGAGCTTGAAGTTGTGATGTGCTCAACAACATTGACGAAGGACTCATCGACGCTACCACATGAAAAGATAGGTACATCCCAGGTTAGCTCTTCATCAACCGAAGATACCTTGCCCTCTATAGTTACTCCACCAATTACGGAAACAACTACAACAATCCCATTCACGGCACTCAATCCTTACTGAAAATATTGGTCAATCCAAGGTAGAGCATCTGCAAAAACATCATTGAAGACTTACAACAATGCATGAGGCTCAGGAATTTTTTTTGGATTTGACCTTATCAATCGTGATAAGGAAGAGATCCACCTTTCTGCATTTGTTGAATTGGCCGAATCTCTTTAGAGTCTAATTCAAGTTGGCCAGCTATACATTGTTTCAAATGGCATAGTTAAGGAAGCAAATCCAAACTACAACCACCTCAAGAACAAATGGGAAATTTACTTGTTTGCTACTTCCACTATCAATCCATGTCCCATAGATGATCCAAAGTTTCCTTACCAGAGATTTCAATTCAAGACTATTGATAAAATAAAAAGTGCAAGTCCAAATACCAATGTGGATGTCATTAGTGTTGTTACCTCCACTTCACCTGCATTAACAATTCGACGAAAAGATGGAAGTGAAACATCAAGGAGAACACTCATATTAAAAGACAAGTTGGGTTTTAGCATTGATGTAACATTATGGGGAGACCATTGTGACTCTATAGGACAAAACCTTGTTGAATTCTACTCTTTTGACAACCCACCAATCCTTGCAATCAAAGGAGGTCGTGTATCTGAATTTAATGGCACCACAATAGGGATGATATCAACAAGCACTCTCATCATAAATCCACAAGTTGAAGAAACTCATCAATACATGCATGGTTCCATGAAACAGGTTATAGCTCTTCTTCTCCATCTTTGAGTAGAAACTATGGTGTTGCTTCGAAATGTGCCCTACCACAAAAGACGTTTAATGAAATTGCTGGCATGCAAACCTCCAATAAAGCAATATGGGTTTCAGTTCGCTCAACAATAACTGCTCTTCACATGGACGACTTCTACTTTCTAGCATGTCCATTAGATTTCAATGGAAAACAATGCATGAAGAAGGTTGTGGAGCATTCTAAAAATCTTTGGCATTGTACAAAATGTAACGACGACTTCCCAGAATGTGACTACCATTACAAACTTAAAATTGAGCTACATGAACACAGCGAGCACCTATAGAACGTCACAGCTTTCAATGACGGGCAAGGAACGAGCTCATGGGCATCACGACAAAAGACATGTTCCTTCTTTCTATCGAATCATATGATCTGCAGGAAATTTGTGGCCGAATTTCAGGGCGCCCTTTCCTGCTAACTCTATCCATTAAAGCAGATTAGTTCAACAATGTTCAACGCTTGCAACCAATACTGGTAAATTCAGAAGAAATTCAATATGCCTCTGCATGCAAATAAGTGCTCAATGACATTCAAGCAATGTCCACTTCAAAAAGACCTGTTGTTCGCCGCCTTTGAAATGTTTTTTAGGGTCTCTTCAAACACTACTATCTGTACATAAACAAACATTTCTGCACAACTCACTATTTCATATTGTTTTAAATTACACCCATGTTATTATGATGCACACTATCACTGCAAACACTCTCTTCCAGTTATTCAAAAGTATGTTTACCCCTTTTCATTTTACATAATATAGATATCAACATTTGTAAAGACTTACTACATAAGTTTTCCGTTCGTTGTTTACATGGCTGTACATTGATCTCTTTCTTGCTAATCTATTCATGCTATCGTTCAAACTTGTCAAAAAAAAATGAAGAAGAAGGGAGAAAAATATTGGTTATCTTGCTCCTCTCCTCTCAATAAAAGATGGAAAAATAACAAATGATTTTATAGTACTCCTAATTGCATGCTTTTCCTTCTACCTAATCTACCTACCTTCACCAATGTTCAAATGAAAAAAATTAATTCTAAAACTTGTAATACATTCTCCAAACATGCAATACTCATTTATGAAAACTAACAAATAATTATTTGTACTTGTTTAGATATGGCAAAAAACAATCAAAATGCGGACAAAAACGAGTGGCAACGTCTTCTTTATGCATAGTAAAAGGATACAATAAATGCATGACGACGACTACTTTATAGAAACTGCAACAACCCTACTACTTCCTCTACATCCCTTCCCACCTCAAATGCTCTCCCAACTATACAAACCAACCCATCTCACCTTCATCAAATCCAATATAACCCTCCCCTTAATGAAGAACACCATCGCTTTTGAGAAAGGATTGATGAACTTTATACCATGCATGTTTGCACAATATGCAAAGAATCATACCCAAGAATGAAAACAAAGCTTTTCCACGATAGACTTTCTTGTTTTCATTGTGCATCATCTAAATCTACCAACTGTTTTTCTGAACTGAACAACATGAACCCTAGTGAATGACCCTATGTCCTTCAACAGTTAACACAAGTTGAAGAAATGCTCATTGCACGTGTAAACCCCATTCTACAAGTCACTCATGCCCGTGGTGGTCAATACAAATATAGTGGCCATACAATTAGCTTCCCTCAAGACATCACCACTATTGCCAAATACTTACCCCGAATGATTTATGACTTAGACATCCTCATTGTGAAAAGGAAAAATACATCTGAAAAGGCTTATGAATTCTTCGTTTGCAAATCACATGTCCTTGCAACCCTTGAATACAAAATAGAAAATGACCCTTACTACTATGATGTTCAATTCAATTCATCTGCAATTTCTGCGCTACCTGATCACCCTACAGATATTTCTTCTCTTCTCCATAATGTAACTACCTCCTCTTTTGAACCCCATCAAACCACTATTGCTTCTACTTATGATACTAATGTCATACTACCTCCATTAGAAATCCAACCCTCTTCTTTTGTTCCAATACTCCCAAATTCATGTAATGAGTTTAAGCATATTTGTAACTATTTTCACTTGACCCATTCAAATTCAACAAGCTCTATCGAGTGGCCTCTAATATCTTTAACAACCATAAATTAATACAACACCACCGGCCTCTTTTCTATGGCATTCACCACACTCTTCCCCTAGAGGAATTGCCATGATTATGCAACCAAGAATTACAAAAGTTGAGATGCATGAATATGCTTTACATTTGCTGCACTACCATGATAACTGATTTGGCCAACACCCAAGATTCCGCTACTATCTTTATAACATTCTAATGCGCCACCGTAGCCAAACAACTGCTAGTGTTTTTGTGAAGAAGTACATTGAGAACAACTTGCGAACAATGGTTTCAGACCTATGATAGTGTCTTCGTGACTCTCCAGAATCAAGATTGCCAAAGCAAATACTGCAGTTCGGTGCAGCCCTACGAGGAACATGATCTTTCTAGAACAAATGATGATCTGAGTTGACTGACATGATCATGCAAATAGGAAGTTCGACATTCTTTTTCACTCTCAGTGCAGCTGATACTAAATGGCATGACTTGCACATAATCATGCCTACCAGTGTTCCTTCTAATTCAGTCAACCACTTCAAATGGAAAATTCAAAACATAATTAAAAACCCACATCTAACAGCCCAATATATGCATTGCAGATTTACAATTTTCCTCGAAGAAATCCTGCAAAAAGGCCTCCATGTAGTAGACTACTGGTGCAGGTATTTTCTAATATCCATTTCCCTCTACATTAATTTTCTACGTTGCATATATATGTATTAACCAGATTTAACCCTCATATTATATTCAGATACGAATGGCAACATAGAGGATCCGCACACATCCATGGCTTCCTCTAGTTGCAAAATGCACCAAACATGGACACAATTGATCGGAACAATGCATTAGAAGTTGCTAATGCACATAAATATTTCGACCACTATGTAATTGCCTAGAATCCACATCAGGCTGAACACCGAAATTTCCGCTTCACCAATCAACAATTCATAACCCATGTCTTCTTGACACAACATCAATATTCACGTCCATTCGATCTGAAGACTATACAAAGCTCATCAACTGCGCTCAACATCATACAAAGTGTCATGAATCTTCTTGTCTTCGCAAGAAAGACAATGTACTTAGCTGTCGATATGGAGTACCGTGGAAGTTGATGTCCACATCTTAACTTTTCATTGATGATAAAGGTCATAAAACCTACGTCCCTACTCGCAATGATGAAAGATTGAATATTCACAATTCTGATCTACTCTCTATTTGGAGAGAAAATGTTGATTTCCAACCAGTCCTTTCTCGTCATGCTGTGTTAAAATATATTTCAATGTATGCAACAAAAGCAAAAACAAGATCTGAAAGCTACCGTCAAATGCTATCACGGCTATCACAAAGTGCCATTCCAGAAGCACCTACTGTTGATGTTATCCAAAAACTCCTTATAGAAACCATTGCAGATAGAGACATTAGAGCACAAGAAATATGCCATATGTTACAAAAGCTACCTCTCTCTCTGTAACTGTACATTTCGTTCTTTGAATGTCAACAATACTGTTTTCAAATGTGTTTCACAAGATACCGAGAATCCCGGTTGGACATAAAACTTTATCCTTGCATACATGAACAGGCCTGTCTCATTGGAATCATTGCCCCTCCTTGAAGCTAAATGCTCATGGTCATATTCTGCCCAGCAGAAAAAAAACCAATGGAAACACATATTCCCTCCAATGATTATACATGTCTTGCCGTGTTACAATGTCATTCCTTCCTCTCATGATCCTTCTTATGCCACCTTTTGCTGGAGTGAATTACTATTGTATTTTCCCTTCCGAACCCTCCCCAATGATATTGGTTCAACGGATGCAAAAATTATTGCACACTGGGAACAAAAAAGGGTACATATACACCATGGCACACCCATCGAGAAATTGAAAACCCACAAACCCCACATATTGAAGATCAAACTACCCCCGACACCCCTCCTGATTCCATGTAGATGAATGAATGCCAAATCCTCTCTCCACTGCACCCAGGTTACAATATTGCAGTTGATGACCTCGACATGATTGGCTACCGCGACTTCGATGCCAACCACAATTGGTCACATAATACTGTCCCTCCCCACTTGCAATAAATTGCCATAAATTTCATTGAATTCAACTTTTCAACCATTCAAAACCAACATCATTCTTTTTCCAACCTTCCCCAAGATCACACATTATATCCTACCCAAAACATAGCTTTCACCACTATTTTTTCACACTTTAAAACCCCTTCACCAAAACCCCCACACAGAATCATCATACAAGGAACAACTGGGACAAGAAAATCCCATTTGATTAAATATCTGCACCATGCATTTGTGGAAAACTCACCAGCAAACAAAAACCCTTTGTTGTTACTTGCACCAATCGGCGTTGCAACTTTCAACATAAATGCCCTCACAATTCACTCTGCCCTTCGTATCCCTATCCAAACAATGAATCCTCTTGAAGACCAACCACTCCTACAACTACAAGAACAACTCCGTCATGTAAAATACATTCTCATTGATGAAATGAGCTTCATTGGTCCAAAAATGCTTTCTCGCATTAATGATCGTCTAAGAGAGGCATTCCCTCTTCACCGAAATGCAACATTTGGTAATCGCTCAATTATCCTTGTTGGAGATTTAGGCCAGCTACCACCTGTAAAAGACATTCCTTTATACACTGGGACATCACGTGGCACTGCACTTTCGCACAACTTCGACACATTCATAACACTTTCAACTGTTTTTTGTCAACAAGGAGCTAGCCCATCCTAGGTTGCTTTCCGGCAAATACTCACAAATCTCATAAATGGAATATCTACACTTGAAGATTGGAAAAACCTAATGTCAAGAACAAGTTCGTCTCTTACACATGAAGAGAAACACACATTTTAAAATCCATGCACCTATATGCAACAAACAACTCAGTTGTCTTGCATAATAGGAAAATGCTTAAAAAATTGAACATCCCAATAGCGCTTTGCTCTACAGAACAACAAAGGCAAAAACTCCTACTACATCAGAAGATGAGAATTTCCTTGCAAAAGTGCTCTTATGCAACGAACAAAAAGTTATGCTCACCAGTAACTTATGGGTACATGAAGGCCTCGTCAATGGCACACTTGGGAAGGTCATCTCAATATTTTATTCAATTGGCTCAAAGCCCCCAGAATTACCATCCTTCATGGTTATTGACTTTAGAGAATACAAAGGAACACCATGGGACATTTCACACCCAACATATGTACCCATTTCTCCCATCACAAGGGGTACATGCCGTCAGATATCACTTCAAATGGCATGGGCTTTAACGATACACAAGTCACAAGGAATGACATTAGATAAAGCAACAGTTGACATCGGCACCAAAGAACGACAAGGCCTACCGTTCATTGCAATTTCAAGAGTGTGGTCATTGGCAGACATTCAAATCAATCCAACATTCCCATTCTCACGCATTTCACAAATGCATGAGAATCCATATCTTAAGCGTAGACAGCACGAGGAATCATTTCTCGCATCAAAATCTATGCAAGAGAATACACTCTAGCCAATCGTACAACTTATCTTCCAGAATTACCCACATGGTAAACACCACTTACTACATAACCAAATTTCACATACATTTTCTTGCTATTACATTTAACCTCATATGATTTTATATTAGTTTGAAATCGTTTATTTTATTTCAAATATTCAAACAAAATGTTTCCCGCTAAGAACGACAAGGTCTAGCATTCACTGCAATTTAAAGATTTCTTTAAAAAATTATTTATTTTACCTCATCTCTTAAAAAAAAATTCTCTCGTAAAATACATCCATTGTCACTTACAATGTTTCCTTTTTGGATGGCAACAGGTATGGATACAGGCTACCTACGAATGTTGTATGAGTATTGCCAAGAAATTCAGCAACAAGAACTTACATTACAAGATATGCAAACAAGGATCCTGCCCCAACAATCATTGCCTCTTTACCATTTACATCCAACCATTGAATTGTTAAAGAAGATAAGAAAAATACTTAAGATAAAAATTCACATCCATGAAAGGGATGCACACAAGAAAATGAGGCATCAATTGCAGGAACAACTCACACAGTTTGGCACCACAATAAACATTAATTAGTGTTGTCGATGCCATGGCCCATCATGCATATATGATTAGCTATTCATTGTCAATTACATATATATGTAATAGAATTCTTTTATTGCACATATGTTTAGAATCCAAAGAATACTTTCATTATATATATGTTTAGTTATTACCTACCAAACACGTCTCTATGTGTAGACCATATGTTAAAGTGAAATGCAACAGTCATGCTCCTAAATGTTCAGTTCACTCATTAGTGGTGTTTTCCCAAGTTGAAAAGGTTTCACTTGCTTTAATACAACTTTTATGCAACAAAGAAATAGCATTTATATAAAGTTACTAGACTTTATTTGGCTTAGGACATGTTTTACTTACTAGTTAACCTTGACACAAAACTCGGCAGATTTTTTCCAATCAACCTAAAAATGACTTGGCATATAGAAAACTAGAAAATTATAGATTATTTAGAATTTAATAGCCCCCAGCTGAATCAAATTGGTCCAATGGGTCTTGGGCAGGTCATTCCAATCAAACTTGGGTTTGGGCGGTTCGGAACTAACTTGATCTGGTTTGGGTGGTAGGTTGGGTAGAAGTGCTAGTTCCAAGTTGACTTGGCAGGGTCTGGTAACTATAAATCATATACAAAGATTTATCAGATAATGTTAAAGTTTTAAACACAGCTTCAGTTACACTTTAGAATTCAATCATTGTATAGCGCATCGAAAAAAGATTGTCTTTTCTATCTATAGTTTTCCTTAATACAAACTTATTGTTTTGTTTTGATGGCCCACTATCTACCAATTGTAATGTTTACGCTTAAGTCCTCTTTATAATTGGAGTTACAACGTGCAGTTTTGCACAGTGTTTGATCTTCTCTTTTTGTGTCTATTGTATCCTCTATTATACCCATTCATCTCAAAAGTAGTGGTTGTTGGCTTGGTATTCTCTTACATGTCAAGCAGTGCCTTCTCACCATTCCAACAGCAAGTATGAATTCCGCCTTATGCTTTACTGTGCTTTGGTTCATTCATTTATTTATTGGGTTGTATTTTAGAAATTTCCCAAATGTTTATTCCCACCATGTAGCTTGGTTTTCCTGAGTTGTCTTTCATACACGGGAATATGAACTTTTAAATGCCAATCATAATATGTAAGACTGCAAAAAACCTTCCGGTGTAGTCCTTATATTCTGTTCATAACTGGTTTGTTAAACAAAATTCTTACCAACATGTTATTCATAACTTAATTGACTGATACATTAATCCATGTAATTTCTCCTTTTGATCCATGTATATTTTCAAACAAACAGTCGTAAATTGTTATGGCATGGCTACCAATTTCATAAAAAAGTCTTACCTAACACGTTATCCGTAACTTAATAGACCAATATAATTGAGCAGCAAGCTCTATTTGCATGCCTTTTACTCTCCAAGAAAAATGCCTGGCATATTGGTGGAAAAAGAGATTCCCAATTCTCAGAAATTCTATTGCCCATTCAAAGATTGCTCGGCACTCTTGTTGAAGGATGTGCCTAAAGTAGGAAGCTCAACTGAGCCAGCTATTGTTGTTATAAAAGAGTTAGAATGCCCTGAATGCAGAATGTTGTTTTGTGCTCAATGTGGTGTGCCATGGCATGTGGGTTTGGATTGCTCTGACCTGGAGAAATAACATTAGAGTACAACACTTCATTTGACTTTTTTTCAAAAAAAAGGATATGTTGAACTACGAGATGATTTTTGTTTCATTCTATTCTGTGTCGTTGTCCTTATTTGTATCATGCTAGCTCCTACAACATGAAGGACTTGAGGGATCTTAATAGATTTGAGTTCTACTGTGCAACTGCTTGTACATGTGTTTTTTCATGCAAGGTTATATCTATCTAGCACATAAAATCCATATAAGAATAATGCTTACTATATACCTAAATACTTCTTCATTTAGGATGATGGTGAAAACTATTGTGACATTGTAGGTAAACCCTAACAAATCAGATTACTCCCCCCACCTTAGCAGATGGGAAAATCCCTATCTTGGGCTATTGAATCACACAATGTAATTAACTGGTAAGATTTCATACCTTACTTGAGCATAACAATGGTTTGGGATATGCTTTACTGAGACAGAAGCACTATGGATTACATACGCTGTTTGGATTACACTTTCTAGATTTTGCCTTCAAAGACATGTTCTCAGTACTCTATGAAAGGTTTTATATGGTATTGGTACCCCTCTGCTTATTGTAATGCTTTCCTGTAAAATGTCTTCTTGTTATTTTCTATGTTTTGCAGACTTACCTAATAATTGCTTTCATTTACTACTAGAACAATGGTACTATATGAAGCTAAAGCTGAGCTACTATGTTTCCAAGTCAAAAACAACATTATTTTTATCTTTCATTACCTGTACAAGAAGTGCATTGTTCTATATGAAGCTAAAGCTGAGCTACTCTGTTTCCAAGTCAAAAAGCAACATTATTTTTATCTTTTCATTACATGTACAAGAAAGTGCACTTTTGCTTATTGTCATGCTTCCTGTAAAATGTCTTCTTGTTCTTTTCTATGTTCTGCAGACTCACCTGAAAGCTAAAGCTGAACCACTGTTTTTAAGTCATAAAGCACAATTTTTTCCTTTTAATTGCTTCTGGGCAAGTAAGTTGTGATGCTGGATTGATCAACCTCTGTGAAACTTCATGCCTCGTAGATAGCACTGTTGGGCAGTGGGGGAATCACATTGTAAAGGTAGAGGAAACAACAATTGATAATCCCCTTAACCAATATAAATCCAAGTCTTTATTCAGCCAAAAGGAAAGATTATTGCAGACGTTCATTGTTGAACATTGGAATTTGTGTAGGAAAGAAAAAGACTGCTAGAAAAGAATATAGAATGCATGAATGAACTGGGTAACCTTCCCACGTATTTGAATCAAATTTTGATACACAGGAAAACTTGCATTTTTATGAAGTAT
>APFE031741602.1:448787-467702 GCA_000404065.3 Pinus taeda | reverse complement strand
TTCTAACGAGCTATCATACGAGTCAAACGGAGATCGTATGCCAAAGTTACAACCCCGGCAAATTGATGTACCAATTTACCCAAAATGGGGCCCACAATTTGGCGTTTCAATCTTCTAAGGGTCGGTTTTGGAATGTGAAGGGTTTTCCATTGTTTCTCAATAATAAATAGGCCTTCGAGCCTCATTGTAACACAAGTTCGGAACAGTTCAGAGACATGTAGCCGCACATCTCTTCTCAGAGATAAGCTACTATCGTCCTAGCTGGTTTATTTCCAATTCTGGTTGTAAGCATATTTCGGTATTTTCCATTAATGAAATGAAGTGTTATTTCCGCTGCATCTCTTTTATGGTTATCGCATCTCTGTATTTATGGTTATCTCTGTAATCTATTGCGTTCCTGTTTAAATTCGGATCACGGGGGTGACTAGATGAAGAGAGTTTTGACTCACCCATGTCTACGGTCGAGTGGTTCGTGGAAGTCCCACAATTGGTTGGCCTTTGCATTATTAATATGAGGTTATTTTTCCTTATTATTTCATGAGTATTATACTGGTTTATATGTGGGTGATATGGTTGTGATTCCTTTGGTATTTATGTTGCTACTATTTCAGTTATGAATATGTATTATGATAGTAGCAATGTATGAATCTCATCGTGTTTTTACTTGTATATGAATGAAAAATGTATCTATGGCCTAATGGATGAAATTGCAGCTAATGTGTTGAGGCATCAATGCTTCATAGCGATTCTCATATGCGTATGAGACCCCCATGCTTAGATATTTTTTTTACACCTATAGATTACTATTTGTGATATGTTTGACGAAATGCATGTCATGGATAGTAGGGGTCTAGTCAAGGACTTGTTTATGTAATTACATTTGTATCATCGTTCCCCTATTATCTTTATGTTCTGAAGGTGTCATTTAATTCTAGGCAGTGACCTGGGCTTTGGCCTTGAAAAAGTGGCTCAGATCTCAGGGACTCTAGCACAACACTGAGCAAAATAGTCCCTGGACGCTAGCATGCCATGTTGTGGAGCGTCCAGAGCCCTTTGGCATGCCCATAGCATGGGAAAGTCTAGGGGCTAATTGGTCTAAAAACTTAGTGGGACCCAGGGGCTGGTTACCAGAGAGGTTGGGATGGTTCCTGAGAGTCTCATTGCTAATGTGGAAGGTTTGTATGGTGTGTTTCCGTAGGTTCCACTTCCTTAACGTGACTTAGGAGGTAAAATCATATCATAGTAACTTCTCGTCACATATTTACCCCGGTTGGTCGATTACTTGGGTAGATGTGGGAGGAGGGTGTTACACCAAATATCTCATTTACTAGACCATTTGTTATTTTGCTGCATCAAAGTCTTCTTTCTTTTGTACAATATGTCATTAAAGACAACCTTAGGCCATCTTCCCTCTTCCATTTGCTCAATTTTTTTAAATACCTTATGACTCACAACATAGAAATTGCTTCAATAGGAGCAACCCTTGTTTCACTTAACAAGATAGAACTTTACTTTTAATTTCGAATTTGTTTGTAATCAAACGCTTCTGAATTTTCTCAATTTTTTTCCACTGCATGTCTGATGTACTGCTAGCCCACAGTTCACAACCATAGAGAATCACCAGAATCACTAGAAGCCAAAAAGAGTTTGAGTGGTTTTCCAGTCCCATAGCTCTGCCTCTCTACACCTATTTTGAAAAGCATTAAATGCTTCCAACCCCCCAAAGTTCTTTTCTTTCTACAACCATCCTAGCTTAGGTTTTTGTTGAATTCAATTCCGAGGTATTTTTAATCCATAACTTCTTCCAAAATGTTGCCTTGAAAGTAGAACTTATGCTAGCTATGTTTTCCTTTATTAGAGAAAATCGCTACTTTCGTTTTTCTAATATTGACTTGCATTCCCACCATTCTACAAAAATTCTCAAGGGATAGTAAGTGCTTTTGCAAACCAATAGTAGATTTAACAATCAGAATAAGGTCATTTGCACCCAAAAGAAGCCTTATAACAAACTTTCCCAAATGAATACCATCACCCCCTTGCGAATTTAACCACTCCTCAAGCTTGTCCATATATAAACCAAAAATGGTAAGAGACCATGGGTAACCTTGCTTGACCCCAATATCGCTTCTAAAACTTCAAGAAATTCCCACTGAAGTTCTAATTTTGACTTTCACCTCTTCATACAGCCTATGCAAAGCTGCGCTCAAATGCTTAGGAACGCTAAGTTCCTCCATTCTGTGCCAAAGCTTCTCCTTAGGAGTCATGTCAAAAACTTTTCTAAAATCAACAAAGTTACAAAAGGCTTCTTCCTTTTTCTCCCAAACTTTTTCAGTGATGTGCCTTAAAGTTATACGATGACCAACTATGGAATGTTTAGGTCTAAAATCTGCTTTCCCTTTAACATACTTATATATAAATATAAATAATATGGCCATAGAGTCTGATCGATATTGTTGACCTTAAATCACTAGTTCGCTTAGAAATAATGCCACATATTACTAATTTCAATCCACGTGCAGTCACATTCGTGTGGACTCTCGAGAAGTTGAATGTTGGAAGGTGAGGTTAAGCCTACTTTCAACATAATTTATATTTTTTTTTTTTCTGGGCAAAAGACTAAACTATATGTATTAAAATAAAAAGGAGAAGTATGTACAAGAGGTCGAAACCTCTGAGAGCGCATGGACAGCTCCCTTACAAGAGATACAGAACATTACTGGTGAGATCATTGACAAATTCCTGTATCTGACAGACCATTTACAGTCAAAAGAGAAGGAAAATAAGACCTGTAAATGTCTAACACTAACACTGCTTCTGTACATACACAAAATTACTGACTGGACAAAAAAAACCTTGCTGACTGGACAAACAAGAACTTTCTGTCCATGCAAGGAACTTGCTGACTGGACCTAACAGGAATAAACAAAGAGATACCGGGGAGAGAGGACACGCGTCCCGCAACCAACAGAGCGAAGGTGGCATTGAAAGAGCAAAGGTGGTGGACGACACACGTCCAAGAACCAGGAGCCGGCTAGTCGAAGGTGGCAGCAAGGCGGAAGGAGAACAGAGAGCAGAGACACCCGCTTCCAACAAAACCAGGGCCGAGACGACCACCGCAAGAAAACATGCCGAGAGCAAAAAACCAAAAACCAGATACGAAGGCCATATCCTTACCCTGATTCAGTTTTCTCCGCCATCTTGTCTTCCTCTGCCTTCTGCTTAGCAGCCTTCTGCTCAGCGTTCCACTCCTCAGCCTCACGCACAGGGTCAGGCAGTAAATCGACCTCCATGCCGCAAGGGATGTCCTCAAAACGCAGATAACCCGGAGGGAGAACAGGGTAAAGCCTAGCACCAAAGAAGCGCTCAGGCGGCTTCTCTTCTGCAGGTAAATTCTTAGCCTTGGGGCTTGAAATTTCCATGTCAATTAAGTCATCGATTTCTCTTAAGGCTTCTTCCTGTTCTTTGGCATGAATGCCAGTACTGTCATCCTCAGGATGGCTCTGAGAGGAAGGCTGATAGGAGTTGTCCTCCTGACTGCCATCCTGAGGGCATTTGTTGGAGCTTTGCTCTGGCATGTCTAGGATACCTTTACCCTTACCCTCGATATCATCTTCCTCCGTGAAGACCACAGTGATGAGAGCCGAGACAATCGGTCGATTAGTGCGTCTGATGTAACGAAACGTTATCATCTGGACTGAATTGTCCGTGTCTGAGTCTAGATCCTCATTGCCCAGGGAGCTGGGCGAAGCTACAGTCAGCGGGGCAACTCTACACGGGCTATGAAGAGCCCGACCCCCATGTTTCTTTCCCCTGCGTGGGGAAGCATGACCCCGTATAGGCATATTTACTCTGCCCAAATTACATACAGGCCTCCAGTGGTAATTCTCAGAAAGGAGAGGGGGCCGAGGTGGCCAGCTAAGCCTCTGAGCCGAACCTCTGAAACTCAAAAGCACACCCCTGACACTCCTACTTTCTACCCTTAGACCAACATTCCTCTGCAATTCAGAACCTGAGTTCTCTACCTGCTCAGACAGGCGAATAATCCTGTAATCGCAATTCTTAAACATTCTGGCGACACAACCCGAAAAGGCTTGGTAGCTGGGGTAGGAGGAATGGCATTGAATGCCATTGAAGGTGGTTTTAATGCTCTGCATTGATCACCATCTTCCGTCCCAAGGGTGCCGCGTGCCGATCACGTGTCCTGGCATATGCATGGTGTCACCCGCATCCGGGACAACATAATTTATATTATTGATATTAATGTTGATTTATTATAAGAACAATACCAACTAGAATTCACTCTTTGAGGAGTTATGTGGGAGGTCATAAATTAACATATCTAGTGTTATGGCCAAGGGTTATCACGAGTAAAATATCATGAATATGTTAGATAAAATTGAAATTAATTAGGGAGAAATCATGCATATGGTTTAAAATTTTAATATAAATATATCACTTCATTTAAATAATAAATTAAAAACATATAAATATATTAAAAAATAATATTATTAAATAAAATTATGTTATATTTTATTTTTATTAAAATACACTATATAAATTACTATATAGATCTTTTTATATGTGAAAATGTAAAAAAAAAAATATTTTATTATTTTTTTAAACCTCTATTAAATAATGTCATTATTTATATCCAAAAAAATATTATAATATTTTTTTTTGTTACAGGAACGGTTATGGAGCTTTATATTAATCTTGGGCAGAATGCCAAAATCTGATTACATTATGTGCTTCTTTGTCTTGATGCATTTCTTCGCTAAGAATGTAGCTGAGACTTACAAGATTCTTACTTGG
Source organism: Pinus taeda (assembly GCA_000404065.3). Taxonomy (NCBI): domain Eukaryota; kingdom Viridiplantae; phylum Streptophyta; class Pinopsida; order Pinales; family Pinaceae; genus Pinus; species Pinus taeda. The sequence continues at coordinate 462,890 of APFE031741602.1, read as the reverse complement.
ATAGACCCCTGCTGAGTTATTTTCAGAGATTTCCCCCCACTTGAAAATACAAACGAATTGTTTTAGTAATAGGCAGTAGAACATGGCAGCAGTCTAATTATGGAATGGGTTCCCATGATTCTTCTTCCTCTTTCAGCTTGGTCCCTGCGGAGAGTAGGGCAGCTTTATTAGCTTCGATGTCCGCCTTTTTATTGTGTATTCTTAACACATGGTAGTACTTCAAATCCTGAAAGTTGCTTTCCAAGCATTTGATCCCGGTGATCAGCCTTGCTAGATTGAGGCTCAGTACTGGAATGTTGGAAACCATTGCATTTATAATGACTTGAGAGTCGCCTATGACAATTGCTTCATTAATGTCCAGTTCTTTAAGGGTTTTGAGTCCTTGGAAGAGGGCTAAGGCCTCAGCTTGGATGCTGGTAGTGTAACCAAGACCCCAAGCGTAGGAATGAATTATTTCCCCAGTTTGATCTAGAACAACACCTCCTGCACTAACTTTGCCCGGATTTCCCTTTGCTGCTCCGTCAAAGAAAAGTGAGTGCCATGCTTGCGATTTAAGCCACTCTTGGAAGTCATTCTCGGGCTTTCTTATTTGCCATTCTTTGATAGTGGGGGATTTTTTGAGTGCTGGATGAAATTGAAGTTCTAGCGTTGATCCCCATGCTATGTCCTGCTATCTGAGATTGGAGTCGTCTTTTAGATCAATCAAGAACTCCTTTATGTGACTTTTAACTTTGGTTTCTAGGACTTTGTGGCTCTGTTTTGTGTTTCTGAAAATTCTTTTATTACGCTCTATCCATAACTGCCAACAAATAATTTTTGGGAGGACAACCCATGATGCTTTGATAATTAGATTTTTAGGAGGTCCTGGAAATCTGTTTGCCCATTCAGAGAAAAGTTCAGATGTGGAGCGAGGAACAATGAATTAGGATCCAGATCATGGGCAAAATAGGACCAAATCTACCTGGAGAAGCTGCAATCTAGCATTAGATGGATTGTTGTCTCAGCGTTGCTATTGCACAGAGGACAGATGGAAGGGCCGTGGAAGCCTTTCTTCTGCAAGTTATCATAAGTTAAAATTTTTCCATGGCAGTAAACCCAGGCGAATAAATCGACCTTGGGCCAAGAGGGTAGTTTCCAGACACCTTTCCAAGGAGTTGGATTCGTAGGAACATGAGGTCACTCGATGAGTTTAGCAGACCCTTGTGCGACTGTATATCCACTTCCTTTTGGCCCCCAGCCCATCTCATCTCTCTTCCGCGAATGCGTTGGTGCCAGACCATGGAGGGCGTCGAGGAAGGGTGGTCCACTCTGAGATCAGGTTGTTCGGCACATGTAAATGTTTCCAGCCTACCCATTTCGCATCACTCCAGCATGAAATATCCCACAAGGTTTGCATGCCTTCGTTGTCCATCCAACAACGCAGAAAATTTATGGACGCTCTGGTTTCAATTGGCTCCTTATTCATTATTCTGTCCGACCATATATTAATTTTTTTCTCGTGGCCTGGTATCCAGTAGGAGTGGGCGGAGATTAGTGATGCTGCTCTGTCATATATTTTGAGGAATGTCGAATTTGGTTGGTGTATCACATTGTCTAAGCATCTGGCTCTTGGACCTCTAAAATATGTTTTCCAGAGCGCCTTTTGGGCCCAGCCAGGATTGGGGGTGATGATCCTCCAAACGATTTTTGCAGCCATTTCCACGTTATGTTGATGAAGATTCTTGAAATTTAGGCCACCTTCCCACAACGGCTTGGAGATGATATCCCAGCTGACAAGAGGGATCCTTTTTTCATTTTGTTTCCCTCCCTTCTAGAAGAACCTCCTTATGTATCCCTCCATTTTGCTTAGGATGATTGTCGGAGCGAGGAGTCCTGAGAATTGGAATAGAGGCAAGTTGTTGAGAACAGATTTTATTAAGACTGTTTTGCCTGCAGCATTCAGCCAGGAGTATCCCGAGGCTTGAATCTTTGCCTTGAACTTTTCTAACTGTGGGAGCCAATATTTGCTAGATGATCTCTTATGAGATACTGGGAGGCCCAGGTATTTAAAGGAAGACTAGGTGGAGGAAGCTTCAAAGCCCAGACATCTGGAGATGGCAGATAGTAGCCTAGGCGAAGTATTCAAACTGAAAATATGGCATTTGCTCTTGTTAACAACACTGCCTGAAGCTTCACTAAACTCATTCAGGATTTCTTTGAACTTTGTGGCAGAGGGAATAGAGGCGGGACCTAAAAACAGTGTGTCATCCGCAAACAAAGTATGATTAATATTTTTGGTCCATCTTGCAATGCGCAGACCATTAATTTCTTGTTCATGCAACTTTTTATCTAGCAGGAAGCTGAGGGATGAGGCCTGAATGACAAAGAGCAGGGGGGATAGAGGGCACCCCTTCCTGAGTCCTCTCGAGGCTTTAAAGAAGTCTGTGGCTCTTCCATTGACAAGAGGAGCTATCCATGGCTCTGAGATGCATGCCCAGATCCAATTGATGAAGTTTGTTCCAAAACAAAATTTGCACATAACATTTACAAGAAAGCTATGATTGACTCGATCAAAAGCATTTGCTAAATCAAGTTTGATCACCATACCTCTCTCTTTTCACTGTAGACTCGAGTGTATTGCCTCCTGGACCAGTAGAAAGTTGTCCACAATATGCCTTCATGAATGAAGCCTCCTTGATTCTCTGGAATTATTTTGGGGAGGATAAACTTTAATCTGTTTGCAATTACTTTGGTGATCAATTTGTACCCTGTATTACATAGAGAGATCGACCGAAATCTGTTGAAGTTATTGGCACCTTTTTCCTTGGGTATGAGCGCTAAAAACACAGAATTAGTGCTGCCTCCGATTTTCTGAATATTTTGGGATTTTTGAACCATTTTGAGTAGATCTTTTTCAATAATCGGCCAGCAAGCTTGGAGGAATCTAGCAGAGAAACCATCTGGTCCAGGGGCTTTATCCGGGGCCATATCGAAGAGAGCCTTTTTCACCTCATCTTTAGTGACTTTGGCCTCCAGAAATTCATTTCTTCGCTGAGAACTTACAGAGGGTATATTTTCTAACAGCTCCAGGTAGTGGCTTGAGTCCTTGTCTTCACTATATAATTTTTGGAAATGTGTAAACATTGCTCTCTTTATGTGATCAAAATCCTTATGGATATCTCCCTCTTCTTTAATCTCTGAGACAGTGTTGAAGCATTTCCTTGCCTGGGCTTGTTTATGAAAATAAGTAGTGTTCCTATCCCTTGCTTTAAGCCAGAGGTTTCAAGATTTCATTCTCCAATACTCTTCTTCAGCTAAGCAGGATTTGTGATATTGTTGTTGTAGCAGACTTTCTTGTTCTAGAGAATCCTTTGTGGGCATTGTGTTTTCCATATCATTTTGGTGGGAAACAAGAGTTGCTTTAGTGGTTTTCCTTATTGTGGCCAGATTGGACAATGTTTTGGCCCATCTTTTTAGAGCTACTTTCACCCTTCTGAGTTTTTCCTCCCAAATATAGAATGACGATCCTTTAACTGGTTGGTTCCAGCATTCCTTGACAGTTTGCATGAAATCAGGCTCCTTTACCCAAAGAGGGCTAAATCTAAATGGGATGGGACCTAGATCATGGTGAGCTAAAAGATCTAGCTTTATGGGCTTATGATCAGAGATGTTGTTGGCGAGAATATGAATTCTGGGCTCTAAACCTAGCAGCAGATAGGAACTTTGAATGATAAATCTATCTAATCTAGCAGCTATGTGTCCAGGGCCCACTCTTTTGTTAGACCAAGAGTACTTACCTGAAGAGGGCTTGATGTCCAACAAATCCCAGTCTTGCACTATGTCCTCCACCCATTCTCTAGCCGGATCTCGAACTATGTTGCCTCCCTTTTTTTTTGATGGATGTAGGGTAAGGTTGAGATCGCCAGCAATTATTATGTTTTCCAGATCTGTCAAATCTGCTTGATGTCTTATAGAGTCCCAACAATCTTTTTTTTCCCTAATGTTGACTGGAGAGTAAACATTGAAAAGGCAGAACTTTTCCTTAGTATCCAGGTTCTGCATTTTCAGCATCAACCAATGGGTGTTCTTGGCCTCGAATAAAGCTGTAAATTTATTGGCATTCCAAAGAGTACCTATCCCTCCTGAGGCACCCCGGGCAGAGATTGCTCTTGCTTCGCTTTTGCTCCAGAGATTCTTGCTTGTTTGAAGGAAGACATTGTCTTCCAGCTTTGTCTCCTGGACTAGAAGTAGATCTAGGGTTTTTGTCCTTATTAGACTTTTGATGGCTTCTTCTTTAGTTTTGCTCCCCATCCCTCTGTAGTTCCAGGAGATGAACTTCATTATTTATGCTTCTGGTGGGTTCCCTTGGAGCCTTGGGGTGGGTTTTTCAATATTATAATAAAATATTAATACACTAAACATTAAATATTATTATTGATATAAAGTAGGTAAATAATAATGAAGATAAATATTTATCACAGCTTAGTAAGTTTTGAAGTCTTGCGAAAACCATATTTAAGCCCAGCTAATCCTATAGAAGTTAAGGGCTGAATTATAGAAATTTAATATGGTTTTTTTTCGAAGTCTAAAAATTTAAGCCCACTTAATCCTATAAAGGTTAAGGTCTGAATTATAGAAATTTAATATAGTTTTTTTTTTCCAAAGTCTCAAAATTTAATGAGTGAAAATGGTTATTTTTTAACTATTTAATGTTCAATTTAACATGTGTTTTCAAATAATATAGATGCAAGATTTAAAATATCAATGTTTGGTACATTAATTAATATATATATATATAAAGCCTCATGTGTTTGAAAGTTATTAGTTTTAAGAAATTATTTCGTCATATTTTTATTTGGTTAGATTTTGAGTTTACCATTTTATCATGAGGGCATTTTCATAAAACATTGCCTTCTTAGATTGACTTTTTTGAAATAACTTATTCAAAGCAGAGGTGTATTTTTATTTGTATTCAATTTTTTCATATATTTGACTACGTATAAGTATGGGGACTTTTTTTATATGTGTCTAAATTATAATTATTATATATTTTGTGGTTTAGATAATGATAAATTTTGTAATTTAATAATATTTTTATTCTAATTTTAAATAGCTGAAGGAAATTTTGTTAAAGCAATTATGGAAACAAGTTTTAAGAACTTACGCGGCATTACTTAATTTTATGGAGAAAGGTATTTTATTTTAAATTAATCATTATTGTTTTATGGTTTTATTAATTCCATTAAGTTATTTGGTCTATTTTATTAATTCCCTTAAGTTATTTTGTCTATTGAAATTACAATTTTGTTTAGACAATGATTAATATCATTAAAAATACTTAAGGCATTTAAAATCTAGAAGCTTGACATCTGAAACTAGGATTAAAAAAAAAATTATTAGATTTTCTCAAAATCATACGAGAATTTTTATTATTTTTAGGATGAGATTGTGATTTGTTTAGACTATTTATTTAAACTATCCAAATATATATTGTAAAATATATAAGAAGGAAAATGAATAAAATGAATATTTGTACTTTCTTATTCAACTACTTATAAAAATATGTAATATCATAAAAGTTTATTTAAAAAATTTTATGCTTTGAATTTTTAGATTTATTATGGAAATTAGAAATGTTATGTCCTTGTTATAGAAATTTGAGAGAAATGATTATAAATACACTTTAAAACCCAATTTTATCTTAAAAAAATTATCATATTATTTTATTTTTCAAATAAATAAATAAAAGTAACACAATAATTTTGTTTAGCCAAGAAGCTTATTCTACAACCAGTATGATGTGTCTTTCTGTCATCAAAGTTGAAATTTGTTCATCTGGACGAAATTTTTTTATTATAAAAAATCTAAAATAAAAAATTAAATAAATATACAAAACATTTAAATAATATTGACTCGTAAAAACATTATACATGAAGAAATTAGACTTCTCTCCAACTCATATTAAATCCAAATTTAAAATAAATATATATTAATGATATTTGAAATAAAAATAATATGTCAAATCTCTTTTATATTCTCGAGCTTACACCCTATTCAATTCAATGTTATAACTCAATTTTTTTCAATCTCGAATAACTAAAAGGATAATAACTTTTTAGCGTTTCCTCTCTTTCAAGCTTATACTTCATATATTTTATTTTTAAAATATTCTCCAAATTATTATTACATTAAATTTATTACAATTTAATTGTAATATAAGAACACCCGTATGAGGATGACATGGCAACCACTATCCTCACTGTTATTCATATGTTCGAAACTTCTAAAGGGTTTCCATTCAAAAGCATAAGAGTGCCCGGTTGACGTGGCTAAACCTTTGAATGCGACGTGGGGATGCCACCATTTGCGGGCCCAACCACCCTTTCCACCGACATAAATTTGTGTTCAGAAGACGGAGGACCTTCACGCTATGACCATACTCGCGCAACCGGCGGAGCGGGTACTAGAAATAGAGATGCTCACGGTGTAAAAAGCATCACGGTGTAAAAAGCAACTAAAAAAATGAGGGCAGAGTTGGCGTCATTGTTTTTTTAAGTATGAAAAATGCTTGATGGTATCATAAATCATTGATTCTAAATACAAAAATAGTAGGATAGAGAGGCAAAATTTTGTAGTTTGATAAACAGTCTATCCAAAAAATGCTGGATACAAAATAATGTTCTAGATACCAATTATAGATAGATTCTGGGGATAGGAGACAAAACCCATAACCGAGGATCTTTGCAAAAACTGAGAAACATGTGCTTTTGGCGCCACTGTTTCTTTCAACTTCCCGGGATGGGATGGAATGAATTAATGTCCATTTTATGATAGGAAAGAAATTCAAATGCTTTAGTTTATTCAGATTGTTTTTTTGCTTTAAAAGTTATGGAAATTTCTGTTATCTTTTGATAAAATTTGGTAGGAATTTTTTTAAATCTAAATTATAGTTGTCAAACTTTAATATTTTGAGTGTTTTAAAGGTTTTTGATGGTGCTGAATCTTTTTCCACCAGCGAAAACATGATTCAAACATTGCCACTACAAGATTTTTTGAAATTTTTTTACCTAGATTCCAACCACTTTTGACCATTCGGGCAATTCCTCCGCCTCCGTAAATTACTCCAATTCAAATGTGTGCGATTGTACCCCAAGGGAGAAGATTGTGACAGTAACCATTTCGTTCAAATTTATCGTTTGAATTTAGTGGGGAAAACTGTTTGTGATTCTTCTTTTTTGTAATCAATTCTTAAGACTGTTTGTGATTCTTCTTTTTTGTAATCAATTCTTAAGATATGTTTATTATTTGTGACAAGGCTTGAATAGAATTTCCTCTTTTATGATAATGTTAAGGACATCTCAAAGCTTGTTAAGTCATAAGTTATTAGTATATCTAACATGCATGTTATTAGATATACCTGTGATATTTTAATAGTAGCCAAAATATTTGAACTTGAATCTCACCCAAATTATTTTAATATATTAAAAATTCACTATAATTAAAAAAAATTAACACCCCTTTTCCATACATATTCATCACAAGTTTGATCTTTTCATAAAATTCTTTCTCGATCCATGTGATGATTTTTGTTTTGTTTTGGACATGTTGTTGAGAAAAAGAGTTTCGAGTGTTGCACTTAAATAAAAGGCCATTTTCCTTTACAAAGTGGGAAAAAATTATTATGACTTGAAGATAGATGGTGTGAGGCTATAAATATATTAACTTCGTGGGTTTATCCATCTCTCTGCAATGCACATTATCAATGAATATTCCTCTCTTGAGGAGTGGAGCTACGTGTGAATAAACAAACACTATGTAGAATGAATTATACTTGGTGTTCCTACGTGTTGCATTTTATTGTATGTAATTGTATGAAGTTGTTATAGGTCTTATCGATGACAACTTTTTCTTTTCTCTCGATCTAGATTTTGTTAATTATTATTTTCATTAGATCCCAAATCCCATGGTTAATTCTGATTAATGATTGGTTATTAGTTTAAGAGTTCAATTATTATGTTGATTAGATTATCAATTCTTGTACTTCCATTACTTGAATTAAAATAAATGTTCTAAGTCGGTCAAGTTTGTCTTTTTACTTTATCATTTTTTATTATTTGAAGTTGTTTGTATCAATTTTGTAAGTTGTAATAAGTTTTTTTCTTTAAAAAAACGGTAATTTCATTTATACAAGTGAAAAAAATACATTTTGTATATACACACCAATGTGTGTATTCATTAAGAAACTATCTAGTTTATGTAGTGGTTATACTGCGTTACATTAAAAAGTATAATATATTGTCTTGTCATCATATATTTTTATCATTTTTATGAACAACATAAAGAAATACTAGCATAGTGTTGCCAAAGGAAACAACCTGTAAACAAACATATATACTAATATAATATGCTATGAAGCATCACAAAAATAGATTAGTGAAAGTTTAAAAAATTTAACATGATCTTCAGTTTGCATCTCATCCATAAATGACTTGTGGTAGAATTGGTAGTGATCGGCTCCCAAGTCTTCAGTGACTTGCCACAACCCTTGAGTCCAGTGTAGGCCTTCCTTAGAAAGTAGACATGTTTCTCCATTTCGTTCCTGAAGTGCTCGCACAAGTCTAGATAATTGATGCCATATGATCAGGTCCTGTAGAGACATTCACCAAAAAATCCTTCGAAGAGGCAACCATGGTACTCGACTCAATGACCCCAAACTACCCCAGATTCTCTTCCCCTACCCGAATCTCCTTTTGCATATTTGCATCAACTACTTGTGCCCCTTCTGCAATCTTTTGTTTCTTGAAGGCTTCTGCAAAAACAAAGGGTTTTTTGAATGGAAGATACAAGTATTTACTACATGACCATACTTGTGGCATCTCCTGCACCTAAGCAGATTCCCTTCATAATCTAACTCCTATAATATGATTGTCCCATTTCCATTATTCATGGCCTCATGCAACTTCTCCTGAAGGTCCAGACTAAAAAGGATCCTTGCCACAGTCATCTCTTTGGTCTCTTTGAACAAGATATCCACATCCAAAAAATGGCCCAGACTATTTCCCATGTTTTCAAAACTCTGTTTATTCCACATGTGCAATGACAACCAATGAAAACGAACCCATAGTAACACCACAACTAGTCTCTCCCTAATACAATAAAAAAGAGGAGATCAAAACTTGAATATGATAGAAGTGGAATCAATTGACCATATCTCATTTTCAATTTTTTTAGCCTCCTCACGAGTTTTGAAATTCATCCGAATCCAGCCCATAGCCAACAATGGACTAATATTTTCATCTCTCTAATCCTCAAGTGTATTTAAACAAAGTTTCATCCTCTAGCCCTACCCACCAATGATTTTTCTTCATACTCCACTTCCAGAGCCATCTCCACATCATCTCCCAAACAAATCTTGTAAGGAGCATGGGTTTTGTCACTTTTCAAGACGTGGTTCTTCTTCCTTTTTAGAATAGACCCCAGTCCATTGAAAGAAGTCACATGAGGATCTCTAGCCTCCACCCCATCATACGCCCAGCCAAACCCATTCTCATTCCCTAATGTAATAACCTCCTGAGCCACTGCAACCTGAGTATTTCTTACATCAACAAAAAGAAGCTTTGCACCATACTGAAAAGCCTTATAGAATTGACTCGAAGCCACTGGAAAGACTCTTGTACCCGAGGAAACCACTCATGATGGAAAACCACCACCGCTTGAAAGAAAAGGGAATCCTAAATCCGAAATCCCCACTAAAAAGGAAACCTGTAAACCAAAAAGATTGTCATCGGAGATCTGTGGGACCGTGGGTGTAAAAGCCCACACATTAACCTCATGATAGAAACTACCTTCAAAAGGGGGAAAGGATTTACTTGAGAAAGGATTGGAAAAACTCCTGGACACATGGTGTGAGAAATGAAGGAATCTCATCCATGCAATAGGTTCTCTATCATAGAGAATCCACCAAAACGAATAAGACCCTCGCTACCAATGTTGCAAGAACCATTACTATTGTAGGAAATTTTCAACAAAGTTAGCCATTGGATCTTCTTTGTAAGTTGTGATATGTTATGGATAGGTTAGTAAATTCAAGTTTTTTTTGTTTTTTGTTTTTGTATTTATTTATTTATTTTTATAAAAGTAAAGAATTTATATTATTGATAAAAATATGAAATTACAATAATGATTATTTATATTGGTTTGTCACTTAGGAGACCAAACCAGTAGCAAAAATGCAAAATTTTGAAATGGTTTATATTGTTCATGATCTGAGGAACCAACAAGACAAAAGAAGTAGATAGGTTTACAAAGAAAACATTGTATAAACTAAAAAACATAGTTTCATTGCTAGTATGATAATATGCAATGTAGCCTTTCATTCTTCATGGTTATTCTCCTGATATGGCATTTGGGGCTCTCCATCTATGTGTTGGAAAATTGGGAGGCTTTATTATTAGATTAGATTTTCCTTTCTTTGATAATTGATTGTGGAATATGTTGGCTCTTTATTCATTTAATTATGTTTTTCTTCTTCTAACAATTATCAAAAAGTAAATGTGAAGATCACAAGAAACATATAACACAATATATAGGCTCCAAGGCAGGGAAAAACCCCTCCAAGGGGAAAACCCACACAATTCTCTTCTTAGATAATTAGATCAAAATGAGATATCCAAGACCCATAACCAACCCTCTAGATGCCAATTCAAACCTTCCTTTACTTCACAACAAATCCATCATCAAGAAACTAGCAATAGATATTCAACAAGAGTTGTAGTAAGACAGAACTTCCATACACTTCACTTCAAGAGAAAACCATTCTTTTCCTCAAACTTCGATCCTCCTTGCTTTTGTGAATTTCATATCAAATTCAGTGAAATTATATATCCAAATGAACTCCGACTTCTCTCTATTTATACTTGTCCAAAGGGGTGCGAATGAACATGTCCTTTGGAGCAGGGCTGACTTGCCATCTAGAGGGTTTTTAACCCAAAAATACATGTTTAAAAATTATTTTTCTTTTTCTTTTACAATAGTTCCAAATAGGACTTTGACTCTTTGACTCAAAACCTAGAAGCATGAAGAACATGCTTGTCTAGAATATTATTATTATTATTATTATTATTTTTTAATCTTTTTACTTAAAATACATAATGGAACGAATTATGAAGACTAAAACTAGTTACATTTTACAACACTTCCTCTTAACTAGGGAGGTATTCATAATTGTACAATAGGTACAAGGATTCTCTCAAACTGAAATATTCTCATAAGAAGAGTCAAATTGATAAGTCATTCTCAAGCATCAACATCATAACCAACATTTTCAGCATAGCAAGGTCTTTAATTGACAATCTCTATTTATACCAGAGCATAGTCCTAAGAAGCTTTGCATGAGACACAACAATACCTCTTAAGGAACATACCCAATCTGAATATCTACTAGGCTTTGCATGAGACACAACAATACCTCTTAAGGAACATACCCAATCTGAATATCTACTAGGTATGTCCTTTTAGGATTATTCTTAATATTGGATTCCCAATCCTCAAGAATATTGGTCCTCTTCGACCACTCTTGTCTTGGATACCTATCCAATCCTCAAAGATTGTCAACCCACTTCCTATCGTGGATTCTTTATCCTCAAGGAATATCAATCTCATATTCTTATCTAATCATCCATTCTCCTTCCTTGTGCCTTCACTTAGACTTAGGGTTGTTAGTCTTGGTCAAGTACATGACACATGGAGAATATGATGTCTAACATCACTCCCTCTCAACCAGATAAGAGATACTCATTCCCTCTCGATCAGGGAATATATCCTTTCTCCTTCTCAAACATTTAAGGAGCCTTCTTAATCCCTCTCAAGCATATATGAGTTTCCTTACTTACTTTTAACTAGGAAGACATAACCACAAGCTCTTTAGCTTGTCTAAGAATTTATCAATACATTGGGTACTAGTTCTTCATGGAGATCTTCGAGTAGTAACTACATGGCTCCTCCTTTCCTATGCATCTCATCATATTGATATTTTATTGTTCTGGATATAATGGAGCCTAACTATGACAAGTTTCAGGCCATCAACCTTTCATATCACTTTCTTCTAGACATCATCAACAAAGGCATTATATTGAGCCAATCAAAGTAGATCTAATCATAGCTCCCTCTAATCATTGAAGTGATCTTCATTGTCATATAAACATAAGGTTGTCTTCTTGTATTGGTACCTTTCAATCCCAAGATGATGTAGACCTATTGGCCATATAATCCTTTAATTATTAGAAAATCCATCAACTCAATTCATTTATTCTTTGAATTGGGTTCAAAATAGTTGTAGATATGTTTGCCTCAACTGCCATTATGCATTTCTGCAACATTCTTCTAGGTAACAAAACCATATATTAACTAGATAACCAATGCCAAATAATCAATATCATAGTTACCTCATTATGATGGCCTCTCATCAAGATAAAAAAATTTTCTTACTTGTTTCCTTTGAAATCAACATCCTTTTACATGGTATTTCTTCAAATTGTAGCAGAATCTTTATCCATGATATCAATCATCCATCAACATGTTTATGGAACAAGATAATCATCTAGATTTAACATCACGTCGATCAGATTCTTTTTGTCATATTCAACTAATCCATACTAATGCAGGAACGAAAAAAAATACAGATATAAACATAAACACAAAGATGCAGTAGAAATAAACCTTCATTTCATTAATATCAAAGAACTAAAAGATGCTTACATACATAATGGAAATAAACTATCTTGGGCAATGGTAGCTTATCTCTGAGAAGAGATGTGGTGGTTACATGCCTCTGAACTATGTTATAATGAGGCACAAGGGCCTTTTTATTATTGAACACCAGAGGGAAGCCATAAAAAACAAAACCCTAACCCTAGGAGATGGAACGCCAAGAGTTTGTGGGCCCCGTTGGGGTTAGTTAGGTAGCCAACTTCCCAGGGTTGTAACTTGCTCATATGTTCTTCCTTTGGCATGTATGATACCTCATTAGAAATGTCTCTCTGAGTAATACAATATTTGTGGTAGGCTGCTACCTAGAAATATCGGCTTGCTTTGGACCTAAAAAAAACATCGTTTAGGGGGTCAAAACAACTAAAGAAGTCCAGGACCCGAAAAACTGCTAAAAATAGTAAATTGTGCTATAATTAAGAAAACTGATGGAACCGACTGGAGGTCCAGGTGAAATAGGTGGGTGGCCACCAATATCCACCTAGATCAGTCCTCCCCAGGGGGGGAAGCAATGGTCCCCATTGCATGTAGAGCATCCATGAGGTGAGAAAAATTATGTTGAACTTGATCCCTCGCGAGCCACTTACACTGGTGAAGGAGTTGGCCTACTTTAACAACTCGATATATATGGATCCTCTACTGGTGAGTATTCTTGATATGCATTTCCATGATCATATCAGTTATGTCCAGTTCGATACAACTTGGGTTGCGTTCTGTTGGTGTCAGCTGCTCAGCAACGTCAGATGTGTCAAATAAAGGGGCAAAGTATGGCCATAGCTGGTCCACATTGAATACTAGGCATAGGCCAAGGAACAAAGGAATGTTGAGCTCAAAATCATTATCCCCTATAGCCTTACTGATGGTGTAAGTCCCATATCAGAGTAGGAGAAGCTTGCGGCAGGCCCCAGTGAGGCGCCCCTTCTGCAAATGTAACTAAGCTTTGTCTCCCACCTAGAACTTGTGTGGAAATCGGTGTTGATCATGACATTGTTTGTAGTTAATATTTTCTCTGTCCAATATATCATGGACCTATAGGAAGATGTGCTGAATGAACTCAATGAAGCTGTTATCTTTGTCAGCTTTGGACTGGACATGATACGAATCTTCCCTGAGTAGCTGCAAGTGGTATGGAAACATTAATGGGACATAGTGGTTGGAATCCCAATCCCACATGAAAGGGGTTGTGTCTAGTTGAGATGTTGTTATGAAACTAGCTCAATAAAAGATAGAAAAGATAGATCAACGACTTAGAATTCAGCCTCTTCGAGGGGGCAACCTCCTTTACATTACATAAATGAACAATTCTTGGATGATACAAATGAAAAGACCTCCTTTCTATATATAGGAGTCTAAGGGCTC
>APFE031741602.1:406063-446635 GCA_000404065.3 Pinus taeda | reverse complement strand
AATAATAACAATAGTGGGCTTCTATGGGGCACAATAGTAACAATATGGGCACTACATGGGTACATCAATATAATAAGGGGGTTGTACTAATAACAATGAGGGGTGACACTAGTAGTATAGGGGCCTAACAGATGTGGAGAGATCTATTGTAGCTGTGTTGGACATAGGGGAGGCTTTCATCCCATGTGTGTGGATTCTTCAAGTTGTACATGTGCAGGATGTGCACGATCATCCTATTGATGACATCTATCTGGCAATCAGTTTGGGGGTGGAAGGTCGTGGAATTAGTGAGCTTGGTATCCAACAATGACTAGAGGCTTGACCAAAATGCACTGAGGAACTTGTTGTCCTGATCTAAGATAATGGATTGTGAGATCCCAAAGTGTACCCATACTCATTCAAAGAAGAGTTCGGGAGTCGATTTTGTTGTGATGCTCTTCTTATAGGGTGCCAGAATGGCCATCTTAGAGAACATGTCGATGACCACAAAAAAAATAAATTCGTTGCCATGCTTGGTTGAATCAAGGCCCAACATGTAATCCATGGAGATGGATTCCCATGGCCGAATAGGAGTAGGCAGAGGAATATAGATGCCTTTATTTTTCATTGTAGGTTTGACAATGGCATAAGCACTGTAGGATTTTATGTACTTTCCAACATATTGTCGAAGATTCGACCAATATAAAATACTTCTGCAACATTGCCACTATATTTTTTACCCAAAAATGTCTAACGACTCGATGATAGTGTGCCTCCAAAATAATATTGGCATGCTTGCTTGAAGGAATAAAGAGGTTTCCTAGGTGGAATAAATATGCATTTGCTAGGTGAAAGTATAGGACTTTCTTACCTTTCAGGAGCCTCTGTTATGTGGTTCCAAATTATGGGTCACTCTTGTAAAGATGAAACCATCCTGAAGTCTCGTGTCAACATGATCCGAACTTAAATAGGAACAAAAAAAATTACAGATATAACAATGAATACAGAGATGCAACATAAATAACACTTCATTTCATTAATATCAAATACTGAAATATGCTTACAAACAGGAAGGAAATAAAACTAGCTTGGGTGATGGTAGCCTAACTCAAAGGGGAGATGTGGCAGCTACATGCCTCTTAATTATGTTAGAATGAGGCTCGAAGGCCTATTTATGATTGAGAAATAATGGAAAACCCTAAACATAAAAAACCTAACACTAGGAGATGAAACGCCAAAATTATGGGCCTTGTTTGGGTAAATTGGTACATCAACTTCCTAAGGTCGTAACTTTGACATACGATCTTCATTTGACACACACAATACCTCGTTAGAAAGATATATCTGAGGAATACAACTTTTGAATGCAGTTTGGGTTTAGCTCTGTTTGTGTGAGTTGTTATGCAATGTCATATGTATCTAGCAATGGTCGAAAGTATGGCTGAAGATAATCTACATTGAACACTGGGTGCATACCAAGGAAAGGTGGAATGTTGAGCTCAAAGGAATTATCCGCTATAGCCTTGGTGATGGTGTATGGCCCATATTAGAGTGGGTGAAGCTTGTGGTGGGGTCCAATGAGGCACTTCTTCTGCAAATGTAGCCAAATTTTGTTTCCCACCTTGAACGTGTGTGACACCCGATGTTGATCATGGCGTTGTTTGTACTTAGCATTGGCTTTTTCCAATATATCATGGACTTGCTGGTGGATGTGTTGAATGTGATTAATGAAGTTTTTAGCCCTATTTGGTTTAGGCTAGAAGTGATTTGAATCTGCCTGAGTGGCTGCAATGGTATTGCCACATCAATGGGACATAATGGCTAAAATCCCAGCCCTAGCTAAAAGGGTTTGTGGCTTGTTGAGATATGGAGAGCTCTATTGTAGTTGTGCTAGACAAAGGGGAATCTTTCATCCCATGTGTGTGGATTATTTGAGTTGTTCATGCGTAGAATGTGTACAATCATCCTATTAACAACCTCTATTTGGCCATCAGTTTGGGGGTGTAAAGTCCTGGACTTGGTAAGTTTGGTATCCAACATCAACCAGAGACTTTACCAAAATGAACTTAGGAATTTGTTCTCCTAATATGAGACAATGGACTATGGGATCCCAAAGTGTACTCATACTCACGCAAAGAAGATCTTAGTAGTGGTCTCTGCTGTGATACTCTTCTTGCAGGATGCCATAATGGCCATCTTAGAGAATTTGTCGACGACCACGAAAACATAGTCATTGTCGTGCTTAATAGAAGGAAGGCCTGACATGTAATCCATGGAGATGGATTCCCAAGGTTGAATAAGAGTAGGCAAAGGATTATACAGACCTTGCTTATTGATGGTTTCTTTGGAAACAATGCAAGCAATGTAGGATCGAATGTACTTCCCAACCTCTTGATGAAGGTTCGGCCAATAAAAATACTTCTGCAGTATTCCCACTATTTCCTCTATTCTGAAATGTCCAGTGGACCGACTATAATATGCCTTCCAAATAATTTTGGCATGCTCTCTTGAAGGAACATAGATGTGTCACAGGTGGCATAAATGTGCATCCTGGAGGTGAAAATTTGGAATTTCCTTACCTTCCAGGAGCGTATAGTATGTGTTGTTGAATTCTAGATTTCTCTTGTAAAGATGTGACCACTCGAAGTCTCGTTCCCATAGGAGTCGAGCACAATGGTAAGTGCCATGACTGGTGATAGGCTGAGGTAGTTTGCAACATCATTGGTGCTTCCATTCTTGTACTTAATGTTCAAATGGAACTATTGCAGGTATGTGGAACATTTATGATGACGATCGTTCTACAACTTCCCTTGTGTCTGTATGAAATGCAAGGGTCATTGTTCTGTGTGAATGATCGTTTCCTTCCCCAGAATATAATGCTTCCATTGACGGTAGACCTGCATAATGGAATCATAGGTGGGATACTTTGAGACTGTGTCTAAAAGTAGCTCACTATGGTAAGCCACTGGATGCCTGTGCTAAGTAAGAACTACACCAATTGCATAGTCAGAGGCATATGTCTCAATATCAAATGGTAGTTGTAGGTCTAGTAATGTGAGAACTGGTGTAGAGTAGATGTGATGCTTCAACTCAAAAAACACCTTCTATTGGGTCTCAGATCAAAATAACTTTTCTTTCGCTTCACACTTAGTGACTTTACTTAAAGGCCAAGTGATATGAGAGAACCCCAACAGGAACTTGTGGTAGAGATTGGCAAGGCCCAGAAAGTTGTGGAGCTCTATTAGAGTTGTTGGGGTTAGCCAATCCTTAATGACTTGTATCTTTGATGGGTCCACATGCACACTTTTCGCATCAATGATGTACCCTAGATATTGAACCTCGTTCATGCCAAAAGTGCATTTCTCCAAATTAGCACACAACTTATCTTGTCGTAGGGTTTGGAGGACTTATTGAATACGGTGGAGGTGCTCTTCCCAACTTTGGCTGAAGATCAAGATGTCATCTAGATAGACCACCATAGATGCATTGGTAAAGGGTCATAAGATGTCTTCCATCAATCTCATGAAGGTTGTGGGGGCATTCGTCAACCCGAAAGGGATGACCAATAATTCGAAAAGGCCCTCCTTGGATTTGAAGGCAATTTTCCACACATTAGAGGGTTTGATAGGAACCTAGTTAAACCAGACTTCAAATCAATCTTTCTGAAATATTTTTCCCCCTTGAGCTAGTCCAAAAGGTCATCATTCATGGGATTGGGTACATATTCTGTACAATGATCTTGTTCAATGCCTGATAGTCAATACAGAGTCTCTAGGTCCCATCCTTATTTTATACCAATACAATCGAGCTCCCACAGGGTGATGAGACTGGCCTGATGTGCCCTTTCTATAATAACACCAGAATTTGTCTCTTGATCTCATCATTCTCCAGAACACAGCGTCAATAGATCTTTCCATTAGGTAGCGGCGCGCCTGGGGTTAGATTGATGGAGTTCTTGACATGACAGTGTAGAGGCACCCCCATAGGTGAGGAGAAAATGTCTCTGTACTCCTCCATGACCTTTTGCATCAGCTGCTGCTATGTGGAGGAGCCCAGTCTAGAAACTGTGGCCATAGTATTCTTCCTTCCCTGAGGGCGAATCATAAAGAAAATAAATTTCTTGGTTTTTGAAATGATATTACTACATTTCTTTGCAGTGATCAAAGAGATGATGGTAGGTGGGGCTACCTCCGGTATCCTGTACAACTTATTGCCTAAAGTAATAATCACAAAGCAAGGTCAAGACTCATATACAACATGCCGCTTCCACAAGTATGGTTTCCCTAATAATGCATCACAAAATTCAAGAGGGGAAACATCACACAATATCTCTTCCTTGAAGGGCTTGATGTTGCAGGGAAGGAAACACTACTAGTTGATGTGGAGAGCTCATCCTTGGTGAAGCCACCTGATGGTGTAGGACTGCAGATGTGTTGTATTTGGTAGGCCCAACTGCTTCACGACCTCTATTGAAATGAGGTTCTTTTGGCTCCCTTTGTCGATAATGAACTGCAATGAAGAACCCTTCACCCACATCTATGAGTGGAAGAGACATTCCCCCTCCTCTAGATCTTCAATCTCATTCTTTTGGATCTTGGTGGGGGCCATAGTGGCATTAGGCTCCGCATGAATGATCTGCTTCCCTTTTTCATTCCCTTTTTTGGGTTCTGACTCAGAGTCAGAACATGTGTATGATTCAAAAGGCTTCAGCTCGGTAACCAGTGACTTCTTGGATCAGAACTTGCTCGTGTTTTGAGTGGATCTCTTATGGAACTCACACCATTTTCTCATGTCCTTCTTTGTCTTCGTGGTGTTGTTCTTTGCTTGTGGCTTTGGTGGGTTGTCCTGGGTCGCCCTGCCTTGGCTTTTTCCTTTTCTTTGCGGTTTGGGGGTGCCTTTCCCTTGCTTTGTATTCATAGATCCAAAGTCTTTCTTCTTATGTTTAAAGTTATTCTCAATCTTGATAGTGTATTAGTATGTCATGTCGAGCAAGGAGATGTCTAGGATATCCATCTCATTCTGGATGCACCTGTGTAAGAAGTTGTGGTACTTGAGTATCAAATTTCATTGAGAATCCTTGATACCCAACTTCGTGCGAAGGATATGAAAAACATTGGTAAACTCTGACATGTCTTAGTCCCTTCCCTGTCACAACGTGGTCCACTTTATGTATTTATCCTCATAGCTCTCCACAGGGTAGTACTTCTTCTTAATGGTGTCTCAAAACGAATTCCAAGTGGGTGCGACTAAAAATAGTGAGGGTGTAATTTTGTCCTTCTTCTCACAGTAGGTTTCCCACTAGTCCTTGACGTGGGGGGTGACTCTAAGAAGTGCAAAAGTAATCTTTCCCCGGCTAGAAAAATCATGAACAAAAAAATATCCTTCTAGTAGATTTAACCATTTACCTATGGCATTTGCATCTATCTTACCTTCAAATATGGGGATGTCAAAGTTAAATTGTACCTTAAAGGGTGTGAGGCTTCCAGAGTAGTTGCTGGAAGGAGATGTGTCGCCTTTGGGTAGTTGTTGAAGGATCTGGGCAAAGTTGTCCATCATTGCGTTCCTTTTTCACTTAAGGGCTTCTTCGAGCAAGATTTTGAAAGTATCCCCCACCCCCTTATCTTTCTTCTCTTCCTTCATGGGAGGTCATCGAGATTTGTGAGGTTGGTATTGCAAAGGTTCGACTAGTTTGATCCCTAACTGCTTATATCTCGACCTTGTTGTGGACATGCGAAGAAAAACAGAGATAGAGAAGACTGCTCTAATACCATGATCCTAACTTAAACAGGAACACAAAAAATTACATATATAATATGAATATAAAGGTGGAGCATAAATAACACTTCATTTCATTAATATCAAATACTGAAATATGCTTACAAATAGAAAGGAAATAAAACTAGCTCGAGGGATGTTAGCTTATCTTTGAGGAGATATGTGGGAGCTACGTGCCTCTGAACTATGTTACAGTGAGGCTCGAAAGCCTATTTATTATTTAGAAACAATGGAAAACCCTAAATATCCAAAAACCTAACCCTAGGAAATGAAGCACCAAAAATATAGGCCCCATTTGGGTAAATTGGTACATCAACTTCCCAGGGTCATAATGTTGGCATACGATCTCTGTTTGATGCACAAAATACCTCATTAGAAAGATATATTTGAGGAATACAAATTTTCAATGAAAACATCTATTAAAGATTCATGTTTTCCCAGTTTTCCCCAAAAAACTTCGTTTAGGGCCTTAAAACGTCTTTGGAAGTTCAGGACCCAGAAAAATTCCAAAAATAGTAAATTATGCTACAATTAAGGAAACTAAAAAATTGAAAGAGATAGTGGTGGGGGTCCAAGTGGAATAGGTGAGTGGCCACCAATATCCACCTAGATAACCACAAGAATTGAGAACAATGGTTAGCACCATAAACAATAGTCGGTTGAGGCGGTCTGCAACATATTAGTGCCACCATTATTGTACTTAATGTTTAAATGGAAATGTTGCAGATATGTGGATCATTTCTGGAGGCGATCATTTTGCAACTTTCCTTGCATCTTTATGAATTTTAGGGGTCACTAGTCTGTGTGGATGACCGTTTCTTTCCCCAAAATGTAATGCATCCATTGTCGGTAGGCCAGGCTTGCATAATAGAATACATCTCTTTGTCATAGGTGAGATACTTTTAGACTGTATCTGAAAGTGTCTCACTATGATATGCCACTGGATTCCATTTCTGGGTAAAAACTACACCAACAACATAGTCAGAGGCATCTGTCTCAATTTCAAATGGTTGTTTCAGGTATGGTGGTGTGAGCACTGGTGTAGAGTGGAGGCGATGCTTCAACTCGAAAAACACCTTCTTTTGGGATTCAGACCAAAATAATTTTGCTTTCACTCCTCCCTTGATGACTTGACTCAAAGGCCAAGTGATATGAGAGAATCCCAACATGAACCTATGATAGAAATTGGAAAGACCCAGAAATTTGCAAAGCTCTATTAGAGTGGTTGGGGCTAGCCAATCTCGAATAACTTGTATCTTGGATGCATATACATGCACACCCCACTCATAAATGATGTACCCTAGATATTGAACTTGGGTCACACCAAAATTTCATTTCTCCAAATTGGTACACAATTTGTGTTGTCATAGGGTTTAGAAGACCTGTTGAATATGGTGTATGTGCTCTTCCCAACTCTGGATGAAGCTCAGGATGTCGTCCAGATATACTACCACGAACAAGTTGGTGAAGGGTCGCAACATGTCATCCATCAACTGCATGAAGGTTGTAGGGGCATTTGTCAACCTGAAAGGCATGAACAACCATTCAAAGAGGCTCTCCTTGGATTTGAAGCAATCTTCCACACATCTTAGGGTTCGATTGGTACCTGGTGATAACCAGACTTCAAGTCAATCTTGCTGAAATATTTGGCCCCCTTGAGTTGGTCTAAAAGGTCATCAATCCATGGGATTGGATACCTATTCTAGACAATGATCTTATTCAACACCTGATAGTCAATACAGAGCCTCTAGGTTCTGTCCTTATTCTATACCAACATGATCGAGCTCCTAAAGGGTGATGAACTTGGCCTGATGTTCCCTTTCTACAAAAGATCCTGAATATGCCTCTTAATTTCATCATTTTCCATAATGGAGCACATGTAGATTGGTCCATTGGGTAGCGGTGCACCCAAGGTCAGATTGATGGAGTGATATACCTGATAGTTTAGGGTTATCCCTATGGATGAGGTGAAGATGTCCCTATACTCCTCCACGACCTTGTCCATCTGCTACTACTATGTAGAGGAGCCGTTTCATGAGGCTGTGGATGTGACCACAATCTTCCTCTTACACTAAGGGTGAATCATAAGGAAGAGAAATTTCTTGGTCTGGGAAATGTTTTTTCTACATTATTTAGCAAAGATCAAAGATAAGGTGGTTGGTGGGGCTACCTCTGGTATCATATACAATTTCTGATCCAAATTAATAACAAAAGAAAAAGGTCTAGATTCATATACAACATGATGCTTCCATAGGTATGGTTTAACCAATAAATCATCACAAAATTCTAAAAGGGAAACATCACACAATACCTCATCTTCAAAGGGTTGATGTTATAAGGCAGGTGACACTGCTATCTGACAAAAAGATCTTGCCCTTGGTGGAGTCACCTAATGGTGTATGGCTATGGGTGCGACGTTGTTGGCAGCTTCAATCTATTAAAGACCTCGACTAAGATCAGGTTCTTCTGGCTGCCGCTATTAATAATGTATTACACTAGCGAACCCTTTTCCCACATCTACAAGTGGAAGAGGCACTTCCCCTCCTTTGGATCATTAGTTTCCACCTTTTGGAACTTGGTGGTGGCTAACATCGTAATGGGTTCAATGTCAATTATTTGTTTTCACTTGTCGGTTCCCTATTGGAAAAATCATAAATCGAAAAATATCCTTCCAATAGATTTAACTATTTATCTATAATGTTTGCATCTATTTGACCTTCAAATATGGGAATGTCAAAGTTGACTTATACCTTGAAGGAAGTGGCACCTCCAGATTGGTTGTTGGATGAAGATGCATTACATGTGGGCATCTGCCAAAGGATCTGGGAAAATTTGTCCATGATCGAGTTCCTTTGTCGCTTGAGGGCTTCTATGAGAAATATTTTGAAAGGATCTCCTACTCCCTTGTCTTTCTTTTCTTCCATTATGGGAGGTCACTAGGGTTTGCAAGGTCGTACTTGCAAAGGCTCAACCAATTCAAGCCCTAACTCCTAATACCCCGATCTCGTTGGGGACATGCAAAGAAAAATAGAGAAAGAGTAAATCAATCTAATACCACTAATACATACTTATACATGAATGAAATAGAATACATATATAAACATAAACACAAATATGGAGCAAAAATAAACCTTCATTTCATTAATATCAAAGAACTAAAAGATGCTTACATACAAAATGGAAATAAACTAGCTTGGGTGATGGTAGCTTATCTTTGAGAAGAGATGTGGTGGTTACATGCTTGAGCTATGTTAAAATGAGGCTCAAGGGCCTTTTTAATATTGAAGAACAAAGGGAAACCCTAGAAAACCAAAACCTTAACCCTAGGATATGGAATGCCAAGAGTTTGTGGACCCCGTTGGGGTTAGTTGGGCAACCAACTTCCCAGGTTCATAACTTGGTCATATGATCTCTGTTTAGTGTGTATTATACCTCGTTTGAAAGGTATCTCTGAGTACAATAATATTTGTGATAGGCCACTACCTATGACTATGCGCCTATTGTGGACCTCAAAAAAAAGTCTTTTATGGTGTTAAAACAACTCTAGAAGTTCAGGACCTAAAAAATTGCTAATAGTAGGAAATTATGCTATAATCAAGGAAATTGATGAAACCAACTTGAGGTCCAGGTGGAATAGGTTGGTGGCCACCAATATCTACCTGGATCATCAACTTTCTTACTTGAAGTTGTCATTTGCTTACTTCCTCCAAGAGATCACATTGGATGTTGATTAGTATCATCATGCACACTTTCCTTCCAACCTTTTCACATGTTTTTGCAACATTTCCTTTCAGGGAGCCAAGTAAAATCCCAAGAATATCATCAATATTAGATTTGACAAATTATATCCTCTAGTTAGAGTGCCATGTTAAATTCTGCTACTTTCTCCCTCTGAAGTCAACATTCCTTTGCACGATTTATCTTCATATTGCAACAATGTTCTACTTCATCTTTCAATCATCAATGTGTTCTTGAAATGAACTCATCAGTTGGAAGCTTCAACATCATTTCCATCAGGGTCCTTATAGTTCCCTCTTTCCACCATGCTCATAATTTTCAAGGATTCATCTACAATAACAAGTGTTCCTTTTCTTTGCTTTTCCATCCTTCTCATCTTGCTTCCATAATTTTGATAGCCTTCACTATTTACCTATAATTCTCAGCAACAAGTACAACCAAGAAAAATATAGAAAGATAAGAGCATGATGTCAAATCCTCTAGTCTAGGATGCTAGTTACAAGCCCTATATTTCTTGATCTAACCCTTGATAGGGTTTTTACTTTCAGTAAAAACATCAACCCTAGGGTTTTGATTTCAAGTCCTAGGTTTTATCCATTTCAACCCTTGCTAGGGTTTTACCATATATTATCCTTTCAAAATTTAGATCTGCAAACCCTAGATGTTATATTTAAAGTGTTAGGGTTTCCTTAAATGAAACAAGCAATAAGGGTTACAGTTTTCTCTCTTAAGCTTAGTTCAATCTATGGATCAGAAACCCTATATACCAAAAGTATTCAAGAGTTCTAAAACCTACAAACCTTGGATTTTTAAGATATGCAACGAATTAACTGCAAAACCATAAATACTTTACAAACCCTTTCTAATGATCATAATAATACTCTAGACACATAATATGAAATGTACATAAACATTTGTAAATACCTTTGCAATAATTCCATACCTTTAAAGATATGTCCCTTTCTTCATGTGTCAACAATTTTTCGACAAGTGTTTATCTTCAACACAGTTGCCTAAAGATGTCCTATGTTTTGTTGCCAAATTTTTATTCTCGCAAAGCTATACCAATCTTCAGATATCATTCTTTTTCGTTAATATATGTCTCATAGATGTGCTCCAAGTATTTTGGTACCTTCAGAAGTCTCACGGTTTCTTGTCACATCATTAGAGAAGTTTTTATGTCTAAAATGGACCTCCTAAAGAACATTATAAAATAATAGTGAAATAATAAAATAATATTGGATTATCTCATCAAATTTTGGAGGAAAAAAGAAAAAACTATTCTTTTCAACTCTTATTTTAAACTTATCTCTCCATGGTTTTACTCAAATTTCGAGCAGGAGCACTCGTTGAATGTGAAATTTAATTCGTCATTCAAGGACTACCCATGTTGCATACTTCTGATGGACCTTGTTACACAAAAAATAAGAAATACATGAAAAACATGTTTGCAATCACATTTTTTCATGTATTTCTCATTTTTCATGTAGCAGGGTCCATCAGAAGTACGCAACATGGGTAATCCTTGGATGATGAATTAATTATGCATGAAACGAGTCCTATTTTTTAAATTTGAGTAAACTTATGTGGATATAAGTTGAAAATATGAGTTGAAAAAGTAGTTTTTCATTTATTTTATCTTCTTACCTTTTTACTCCAAAAATGGTGAATCATCCCCTATGGCTGACATCATCATCTTGAATGCTACAGGTTCTTATAAAGTTGTTTTTTATTGGAAATTTTTGTTTTGATTTCTCTAATGTTTGCAATCTGTGATTTTATATACTATAAATCTATTACAAACATTGAGCTTCACTATATCACCATTTCTTTAGGTCAAGTCATCATTGTTTTTACATGGAGCATAGTGCCATGGACTTGATGCAAACCCCTGTAGTGATCCACTAAATAATGAGCCATTATAATTCCATTATATAATTTACCTGAGCTTTGTAGATCAGTTTCATAGTGAAATTCTTCAATTAGAAACGAAATCTTCATAGTCCATCGACCATTTTATCAACTATTTTCAATCCATATATAATTTCCTTTTTGCAATATTCTATCATATATTGTTATCGTTATGTCTCCTCACTATCTTTCTTTCATATTGCATAATCTAACGAGCCATAAGTCATTGTTTCAAATGTGAGTTTCAGATCACAAAACATTCCATGATCCACTGAGATTTGATGCTAGCTATAAAGTGATCCACGAGCCATTGTAAAGAGAGTTAATGAATAGGTGGTCTTTAATAGTAAGTAAGCTTCTAGTTGCTATAAATATTATTGCCAAGTCATCTCTTTCATCATCAAAGGTATTTTCTCAAAGTATCATGGCTAATGTTTGCGAACCATACGTCAAAGTCTTGTCTCATTGTAATGGTATGCTTGATTTCATTACATTATACATAATTATGAGCCAGTGTATACACTAAAGGAGCCATGAGTCATTGATCCCAAGCCATAATCAACAAGCAAGAGTATTATATATTTTGTATGAGCAAGCCTCAAGGTTGTAATTCATGCCTCTTTTGAATCATATAATGCATGACATAAATCGAGACGAGTTACAATAGAGATATATCGATTGATACAGACACTGATATGTTGTAGAGAATGTGATTTCCAAGCCTTAGATATTACATTGCATGAGTTGAGCTATCGAAACAACCCACAAAAATGAACTGTCACAAGTTCTAAGCTTCTATCTCATTAATGCAATCCTATGAAATTACAAATATGTGTTGCATAATTGTACTGTGAACTATCTTTTAATCCTGCCTCAAATTATAGAGATCATTGTGAGATCAATGTATGTGATCCATAAAAGTATACAAATTTTGGGTATATTTGTGTTCAGAAACAATGAATATGTTCTATATGAAACCAAGAGATTAATCTTTTCTTTACTGAGATTAGGGTTTATATTTTTTTTATGTCACTGATATGCTGATAATTTGTCCAATCCACGGAGATAGAAGCTACAGGAAATTATCCAAAAAAAAAAATCATAGATAGAGATTTGATCCAAATTCCAATAGGAAGTGAACTTCTAACCTCCTATCCATTTTCAAGCCTCGCTTTTATAATATATTGGAAACTCGAGAGGCTTTGTGATTAAATTATATTTTCCTTTC
This sequence comes from Pinus taeda, assembly GCA_000404065.3. Classification (NCBI taxonomy): domain Eukaryota; kingdom Viridiplantae; phylum Streptophyta; class Pinopsida; order Pinales; family Pinaceae; genus Pinus; species Pinus taeda. Next base: position 434,004 of record APFE031741602.1, on the reverse strand, counting down.
TTTGATAACTTCTTGTGAAATTTGTTGGCTCTTTACTCATTTAATTATGTTTTTCTTCATCAAACAATTATCAAAATGTAAATATGAATACCACAAGAAATAAAGAACACAAGATATAGGCTCCAAGCTAGGACAAAACCCCTCCAAGGTGAAAACCCAAAAAAAATCTCTTCTCATAGAATTAGATCAAAATGAGATATCCAAGACCCTTAATGATGCAATAGCATTAGAGCTTCCAAGTCATCAAGATTTTCGGAGACAAAGCTTCAAACGGTGTTTCAATGTGGAAAAGCGATTTTATTTCCTTATTGTAAATAATTTTAATTTCTTTATTTCTAAAACAACTATGGATGTAGATAAGACAAAATAGATAAGATTTTAGTGTGAGAATCTACCTTGAAAAGCATGAGAGATTCTAGGGATAGATTGAGTGGATTTAGAATTTAGAAAACTATGATTTATGGAGTGATTTTAGGATTTAGGAAAATCTGATTTATGGAGTGATTCATGTGTGATTTATGGAGTTCTTTTAGGATTTAGAAAAGCTATTGCATTTCTTAATTTTACTTATTGTAAGCCTATGATCACTAAGAACTAATGAGAAAAATGAATGTGAGATCAGACCAAGAGAGGAATGAATACTTTTGTAATTGTTACGTAATTGTATGGGCATGGTTTTATTAAAGAAAGAAACTTTCATTATGTTCAAAAAATTGCCTCTGTGTGTGTTTGAATGAAGAATTCTAATTTTATGTATAATATGGAATTAATCAAAGTTTCAAATCTTGTATATGGGTTTGAAATTAAATGATATGAGATTTAAATATCACAAGTGAGGGTGCATAGATTTTTTGTGTGTACGGTTTTATTGCAGGGACAAAGAATGAGCTCAAAAAGTGGTTAAAGGTGTATGGGCACCTTGATGTCAGTTTTGCATTGACATCCTAGAAGTAAAGAGTAAGAATTTGTAGGAGAAATGATTTTTCCTGCATCAGATAAGCAATGCTCTAGATTCCAAGTCAAACCTTCCCTTACTTCACAAAAAATACACCATCAAGAGACCAACAATAGATATTCAATAAGAGCTATAATAAGGCAGAAATTCCATACACTTCAGTACAAGAGAAAACCCTTATTTTCCTCAAAATTTGATCCTCCTTGCTTCTATGAATTTCAGATCAAATATAGTGAAATTATATATCCAAATGCACTCCAACTTCTCTATATTTATACTTATCCATAAGGGTGCAAATGGAAATGTCTTTTGGAGAAGGGTTAACTTGACAGGTAGGCCTGATCTAGGATGTTTTCGCTTATAGATGTATAGAAAAGATTTACATGCAAAATTACAGCTTAAGACAAAAATGTGCACATAAGAAAAGAAGAAGTAAACACATAAAAGGCACAAAAGAAGACACCAATGCTTGATAATGGAGTTCGTCCAATTCATACTACGTCTCTAGGTCCAGTTCAACAATGGGGAGGCATTTCTTATTAAATGGCATGAAAGAAAAGAGAATTACAATCATCAATTGTCCACAAAGAGGCTTATACCTAAAATTTGCAAGATGGCCTGAAATGGATGCTTGATATGGAGAGGTAAGCAACACTAATGCATCTGTAGCATTAAAAGGGGCTAGAGTCTTGTAAAAACTGCCTAAACAAACAAGTATGCGCTCTTGGCCTCCTGCCAATGAAACAACGTGCTGCCACAATGCCTCCTCCCGGCTCTTTCCAATTGTCGTGGCTTTATAATGTATTCTTTGGACGAAATCCCATTTAAATTAGGGATTTTCTGGTTCATTATAGAGGTCGGTAGCATGGAATGACCAGCGGGCATAACCACCTCTTTAAATGGCCTTTTATTGTTGAAGCGATAAGACTTCAAAAATCCCAAAAAACACTGAAAATCCGACCCAAGAACGTTTATAGGACTTCAAAATACATCAAATCAGGCATATAATCCATATCAGGTTTGTGTTGAGGTCGCAATCAGCGTATCGGGGTGTACAGTCCTGATTATTGGGATGACCAACCGCCAATCATCGATCACCGATATCGACATTGGCCGATCGCGTCGGCATCCCACACATATATTGCCCCGTGTTCGATAATGGTTTGGCCTCTATGCAACCTCCAATTCTGATTTGGACTTAAAGGCTTAAGACCCATTTTCAAAGGAAAATCCTCATTTTCTTATGCATCAAAGAATCCTTCTTTGTGCGATAACTTCATCATCCGGACTTGGATTGAAGTACTGTTTGCACCGTTGGAATCAGGAAGACGAGATCTCCACTCTGGTCTTGAGTTAACTTCATTCTACTCACTTTGATTTCTGAGTTTTTCCATGCCATTGTATCTAAAGATCCACCTGGATCAATCCTCCCTGTTAGCCTCCTGCTCATAGCAGGTATTCACCTTTCGTGATCGACATATTTACAGGCCAAATATGTCATGCTTTGCTTGTAGCAATGTTCCATATTTGCTACTGAGGCAAAGAGGGCACAAAATCCTCAGGCACAAAAGTCATTGCATGTATTCTTGAGGACCATGGACCAGGCACTATTAAACATTTCTCAAGCATGGCTAACACTACTATTGACTGATCTCATTGGCCTTAGTAAGGCCGCATCCACAAAATACTATGAATGCTAAAAGGCAAGTTGCTTCAAATGAAAACTTTGAATATCCTAGACTCTAGAATGACTTGCAAAGTAGACATGTTGCAGTGCCATTGGCAGCATGGGCACTTGCTAGTTGGGCGTCAGCATCATCTTCTAATAGATCGAAGATTGCAGAGCTAGACAGGGATGGACATGCTGATATGACTGCTATAATGGCACCTGAGCGAACTGTGAAATGGCATGGGGCTTTAATAACTCAACTTCGGAGGATATTGAGACCCCTCATCATCTTTTATTGTTACATTACTTTATAGCTCAAGGATTGGTCGATGACCAACCACTTCTCTACGCATGTCCTCTTACATCACCTCAAGCATTTTTAGGGCATCGACTTAATTTAATGACCTCAACTGTTTTAGCTTCTTGGATGTTCATTCAATAGGTCCTTCTATCACCATTCATATCTCAAACAGGATGGTGGAAAGACTGGTTAGATTATGTTTGTCATGATTGGACCAACACAAGCAAGGACACCAATGTGCACCATCCAAAGTCATATGAGCATTTGTCTACTATTTCTACTTTGCCAAAGAGGCCTGCTAGTATTGATAATTCAGATTTAGTTGTGGATGTCAAGTGTGAAGACTCTAAATGTGGATCCCGAGCTTCATGACACATTAATGGAAGGGCGTGATTACCTTTTGTTGCCACAGAATGTGTGGAGGCAGTTTCAGAAATGGTATGCAGGGGGACCTACCTTACCAAGAAAAGTGATTACATCAGGTTCTTCCCAAGAGGACTTAACAGTAGAGGTTTATCCTTTGCGTCTTCGGTTGATAGTAATTCCTAAAAGAAGCCAAGCAACTATTAAAAATAATAAGCAAAAAGGATATTGTAAGAGAGCTTTATAGGAGGGCATGCAAGTTCTTCTAGTGTTACTAATGCAAGGTTGAACCATTCATATGATTCAGGAACAAGTGGAATAAATTCAACACAAACTGTTCCTCGGATGTGCATTCCAAGATCAAAAACAGATCCTACTGGAACCCAACATCTAAACCAATTGCATCAGGGAAATTTCACAAGTTCATCACTTGCAAGTGTTGTGAATGAAAAGCATGTAAATATCACTTATGACACGAGATTTCCTGTAGAAGGTGGAAGAAGTAAGGAACCAAAAGTTATACAAGGTGGTGATAGTAAGCGTTTAGAGGGAAAGAAGACTGTTGTCTGTAGAAAACAGGCAAGAGACAGAGGTGCTTCAAGAAAGAGCATCTTTAGTGCTAAGAGAAGAGTCAGGAAGAGATAGTGATGGAGCAGGAAGAGGTGAGTGATTCTGAAGACGAGATTGGAGAAAGTGTGCAGTTTGAATGTGAAGAAATGGGTGATTCTGATGGAGAATCCTCTGTTTTTGAACAGCAGTCTAATATGCTTGATAAGATATTTGTCAGGAAAAATAATCGTAGCTCTTCACGTGCACCAGAAAACTCTATAAAGGCTGTGAGGCGAATGAAGGCATCTCCTTTTACACCAGAAGAAAAAGCTTGTATTCATGAGGGCCTGAGAGTCCTAAAATCTGATTGGAGGAAAATATTATGCTATTAAAGTTCCTCTCAAAGAGGGAATTGATGATGCTAGTTTCACGCGACTTTTCAAAACTATTATTACCAAGGTAGTCGACATATACCAGCCTGGTGCCATTGTTCTTCAGTGTGGAGCTGATTCACTTGCTGGGGATTGCCTTGGTTGCTTTAACCTATCCATCGATGGTGCTGCTCTGCTTGTCATGCACAGTGTGTGAGAATTGTGAAGAAATTTAATTTGCCACTATTGGTTACTGGGAGAGGAGGCTACACAAAAGAGAATGTTGCTCGTTGTTGGTCCGTGGAAAATGGATTACTTCTTGATACAGAACTTCCTAATGAAATTCCTAATAATGATTACATCAAGTACTTCGCACCTGACTATTCCTTAAAGATCAACAATGCTGAGAACATTGAGCATAATATTAGTGCTGATCAAGAATGCATATCTGATCTGTCTAGTGATGAATCTAGCTATAAACAAATGCAGTTGAAAGGCGAAACAAAGACACTTTCTGAATTGCAAGGGCCTTTACTTGTTGAAGGGGTGTCTTCTTTAAAGAAACATTCTCATCAAAGGAATCCATCTGAAGAGAGTGATAATTGGGAAAGGCACAAGTCATGTGATAATGCTGAAGATCATGAAAAGGATTTAAATTTTAAGCCTTTAAAAATGGATGAACCTAGTGTCAGTGCTAAAATCAATTTGGGGGAGGTGAAGTCTAAGAGTGATTTTGCAGCAGAAGGTAGTCATTATTTAAAAAGACACAAGTTATGTCATAGTCCTGAGGACAATGACAAGAAATTAAATTTAAAAACTCTGAAAGTGGATGAGCCCAATGTTAAGGCTAGAAAGAAGGTGAGGAAAGTGAAGTCCACTTTAAATCAGGATTCTCATGAAAGGAATTCAGCTGAAGATAGTTACAAGTTGGAAAATGAAAAATGTAATATTCCTGAGGATCATAACAAAAACTTAAATCTTGAACCGCCAAAACAAGATGGACCTAAAGATATGTTTAAAAAGAAGTTGAGAAGTTCAGACAAAGTTTCAAATCTGGGAAAATTAGCATCATCTCAGAATAAGGAGGATGAAGGAAAGGGCGATTCTGGTTATGTTCTTGGTGTAAAAGATATTGCTCCAAAAAAAATGAATTCTCTGCTCGCAGTCCAGGATATTCAAGGGGAGTTGTATGATTGGTAAAACAAAGGCTACAGGAAAAGGTAGACTGTGACAATAGTTTGTATGAAGTTGAAAAGCCCTCTATAATAGGTCCCAAGAAAAATGGGAGGTATGAATTTCTTGTGAAGTGGATGGGTCTTGCCTATTGTGATGCAACATGGGAAGACAGTTGCAATGAAGAGCTACTGGGGGCGGCTGATAAGCTTGTTGATAGACATCAAAAAGCAAATGAGTGGGTTGAAAGTGATTCTGGGCATCTTGTTGTACTGAGCCTGATGCAACAACCAAGCTATTTGAACAGTGGGATTCTTCATAGTTACCAGCTACAAGGAATAAAATGGTTATTGAACAATTTTGAACAAAGGGGAAATGTGATTCTCGTAGATGAGATGGGCCTTGGAAAGACAATACAAGATATTGCGTTCCTGGTGTGCATGAAGAATGAGAAGCTTAGCAGTAAGCCAGTCCTTGTAAATTGCTCCAAAAAGTACTCTTCCTGGGTGGGATCAGGAATTTCGGAAATGGGGATCAGATCTGAATGTGATCATTTATCAGGGTGATAAGGACTCACGTTCCTATATTCGTGAGCACGAGTTCTACACATCTACGAAGAGAGTTCTCTTTGATGTCTTGGTTACTAGTTTTGAACTGGCAATCATTGACAACTTTGTTCTACAAAAATTCAAGTGGTCAAGCATCATGGTTGATGAGGGTCATCGCATAAAAAATTTTCGTTCCAAATCGGGCACTATTCTGAAGCAGCAAGCAACAGATTTCCACTTGCTCTTAACTGGAACTCCACTTCAAAATACATTAGCAGAGTTATTTGCATTGCTTCATTTCCTGGATCCATCTGAAATTCCAGATCCAGAATCTGTAGCTTGTGCATTTTCAGAAATTGGCACCAACTCTGATGAACTTGATAGTGCAAAAAGTGTGGAAAATATATCACGAATTCATGAACTATTGCAGCCAAGAATGTTGAGAACGCTCAAATCTGAGGTGCTCCGGGATATGATACCTGGGAAAAAATTAGTGGAAGTGCCATGTGCACTTGCGATCCCTCAGCGACATTTGTATGTGAACCTCTTAAAAAAGAACTACAAGGAGTTGAACAAAGGCGTTGGCAATGGGCATAAGAGAAGTCTAAATAGCCTTTTAGTGGACTTGAAAATGTGTTGTAATCATCCATATATTTTCCCAGGACAAGAACCAGTAAGTGATTCTGTGAGAAAGGCATTTGAGATGCTAGTTGGAGCGTCTGGAAAGCTTCAACTATTGGAAAAGCTGCTTCCACAATTGAGACAAGGTGGACATCGTGTGCTACTGTTCTCACAAATGACAAAGATGCTTGATATACTGGAAGACTTCTTGAAACTTCTTAGGATTTGTATATTGTCGAATGGATGGGAGCACATCAGCGTCAGAAAGGCAGCATCGAATAAAGAATTTCAGTAGCCCAGATAGCGGAATTTTTATCTTTCTTATTTCAACTCAGGCAGGAGGGCTTGGAATCAATTTGCCAAGTGCGGATACAGTTATTACATATGATCCAGATTTCAATCCTTTTGTTGATTTACAAGCTCAATCACGAGCTGACGGGATAGGACAAGAAAAGCCTGTGTTTGCATATCAGTTAATAACATAGTGTTCATTTGAGGAGAGAATATTGCAACGGTCAAGAAGAAAGCCGGCTTTGGAGAATCTGGTGATCGAATCCAATAAAAATGAAAGCGTTTGGCGAATTTCAACAAGTCCCCTCAGCACCGCCTGATCCTCAGCAGCCTAAATCCTTCTGGATGTGAAGGGCTACTCATCAAGATGAAGGGACAACCATCGCCACAATCTAAAAAGGCAAAAATTATTTTTTAAAACTATGGAACCGCCTAAAGGATTCATGCGCAGTAATTACAGAGTTATGGCCATGAGGCCAGCGCACAGCTCCAGGGCCACCATTTAACCATTTTGAGGCTGCTCTCTCATACACAGCCCTCACTTGCATAACTTTAGTTGCCAGCTGCCCCAGAACACCTGTTTTAGATATTTTTATGCATTCATTACCAGCACAACTTAGCATTAAAAAACTTTATTGCTACAGATATCTTTGGGATCTGTTTTGTTAGATATTTTTTCAGTGATTTTTTTCACTTGACAGCAGCTCAAGGGCCAGCATGTAAATATTGCCTATTTAAACAACGATGTTCGTTGTTCAAAGTATGAGAGGTGGTTGATCGATAATCTCATTTTGAGACTTGATGTGTACGCTCTAAGAGATTTAATAAACAGAGCTTGCTGGAACATTTGTGTTTGGACTGTCTAAATGTGGATTCGATGGCTGAAGAATAAGATTACATAATTCTTGTGTTTCTTCATGGACTAATAAGTTTTTCTCATCTCTTTCTACAGTTGCTATGTTTTCTATATCATATCTGTGTCATGATCTAAAATTGCAGGAAGAAAGAATAGCTCAGATGTCACTTAGCTGTGCTCTGTCCTCAATTCCTGTTATTTCTCTATGTTTTCCTTCTAAATTAGCCTATGAATATGAATTCCTCTTGGCTCATATTTACAGAAGTTTCCTCCGTATATGAATATTGTTGTAGGAATTTCTTAATTGCTCCTATAGAATGTTTAGTCACATTCCCTCTGTTAGCATAATGAAAGCTTCTTAGCTATCTTTCATTCCCTGACATCCATTTCATCCTCATTCAAACCTGATATTATTCCTTGTGTAGCTATCCTTCCCTGTAGTCCCTTCTTTGCCAAAGAAAACACATCCTTCAGTCCACATCCTTGACTCCATGCCCAATGTTCTAAACCTCTTACGCTTCACATGCCAACTCTGCCTGAATAGATCATCCATCCCACCAAACTCAAACAAAAACCCATGTGCATAATAACTAGCCTGAAATCATTTCCTAAACAAAGCTAAATCCCAAAGAGAGAGCCCTCTCTGACTGCTGGTAGGCTAGGGCCGGCAGTCCAAAGCTTGGTCTGTGGTTACCTCGACCGTATCCCTTAAGGAGCCAAGGGACAACCTGAGCGATAACACTCCCCATTGAGGAGCTTTTGGACCGCAAAAAAGCTTTTCATTATTCAATTGGCAAGTGAGGGAACTGTGCCCTCACTTTCTCTTTCTCCAACCATCTAGTCTTGCTAGGGTGCATTCCCTTGAATCTAACTCGAAGGTATTCTACATCTCCTCACCGTGAAGACTTGGTTCTTTTGTCGAGGATGATGTCTTCGGGCAACTCATCGAGATATTTTGGTGCAAAATCATCGATGGTAGGAACTGTGCCCACCTCATTAGTGTCCATGATCAAAGGTGGTCATACAGCTTTAGGTTCTCCACATTCACTACTGAGTACATTTGCATATATACCGACAAGTCAAGATGAAAAGCATTGTTCCCAATCTTCTCCAATATGGTGAATGGTCCATACTGGATTGGCCACAACTTCTTTCCTTCTCCATTCATCCTATCTTTGCTGATGTGGAACCACACCTTGTCGCCCACTTGGAATTGATGCTCGACTCAGTGTTTATCATGTTGAGCCTTATAACGGGCTTGAATTTTCTCCAACTGCTCTTGCACTGCTTGGTGAATAAATTGGATTCGATGAATGAACTGCTGAGCTTTGTCCCTATCATTATGCCCACTGGAGCCATCCTCCCTGTTAGAGTCGTTCTGGTCAATCCTCCGTCAGAGATCAGAACTCTTTATGCATTTCATTTTTAGGTGTCCTGCTCCATTCACCCAGCTGCATTTTGCTAGGGGCATGCCATAATCTGACAGAAAGGGTCATGCTAGTCATTTCCCCTCATGTCTGGCTCCTGCTGGCTCGGGTCTTTTGTCAATGATCACTAAAGTCCATGACAATCAAGCTCTGGTCCTTTAAAGGAAAAATGTGATTTTTCGATAGTTAGGTCTAGGGATTCATCAATTTGATCTTAAAACATATTCAATAAAGCCATGTAGGCTAGAGTGAGGCCCTTACACAGTTATGATTCAGAGAGTTTCATCGTCATGTGGATAGACTTCGACTCTTCTTCAAAACTCTGTTTTGAAGAAAAGTCAAACAATGTCATTTGTGATAATTTTTTCAAAAAAGTCGTTAGTTGATTTCTTCAGATGCAGTCATGGTTTCCATGGCCAAATGTCCTGTCATGCAATCCCTGCAAAGAGTGCCGAAAATTTCATCATTTGAGCTAAAATTTCAAAGGGAAAGTGAAAATCAATGTTGCTTTAAGTCAGTGAAAAAGTGTCAAAACATAACATTAGAAAAATGGGTTTTTGAAGAAGAAAAAATTTAACCCATGACTTTAAAGTCTTTATATACAAGTTTCCACCAAAATTAGAGGCATTTTGCAAATCAAGTGCATAGGGAAACATTGCAAAGTGTTTGAGTGTGCATCATGCATGTTTGGAGTGAGTTGGAGGCAGTTTCCAGGAGCGTGACGCATATACACAGGGGCGTGGCGCACACAGAGGTGGAGGCACACACAGAGTCATCCCTCAGTGTATTTTTTCAATGGGCACGGTGCACACTGAGGGTGCGGCGCACACCCACAAAGGGACCAAATCGTACCAAATCACTTCAAATTGCTTGTGAAGCCCATCAAATTGACAGGGAGGCTCTATGTCATGACTTGTTCATCAAAGTTTATGGATGATATGGTGGTTCTTGGCTATGTTCAATTTCCACAAAACTCATAAGACCAACCACTCAAAAAACATCAAAACCATGGTGGCTAGGGTTGCATAATTGAGGTATTGAGGCCAAGGTTATGTTTTCCTACCATTTTTCCCTATCCTCCCTTTCTCATTTTTCCTATTATCCCTACCCTAAAATACTACCAAACCCTATCCCCTATCGCTCCACTCTTTGGTCAACATAACACCCCAAAACCCTACCTTGTCAAAACCCCAAAAGCCTACCCTATCAAATACCCAAACCCCCTACATATCCCTAAACAAACTTCTCCCCATAAACCCTATTCCTATCACATTACTCCCCTCCTAATACTCCCTTTTGTTTCATTGTTCCCCTTGGTGACAGATATCACAAAAACACCTAGCTTCACACCATCATCAAAGGGAAGCCTAAGTACAGTACACACAACAGTCATGGCATCACAACATTCATCAGAGTATGAGATGGAGACACAAAGTGACTCATCCTCGGAAGAGCAAGATCCTAGGAGACATCACAAGAGTGGCAAACATGTTAGGGATGAGCCCACTACCCTCACTGAACTACAAGCTTGCCCTCTTGCCATGTCATGTTTCCAGCACCTAGCATGTTTTGAATTTTGTCAAAGGGTGGAAAATGTTAGAGTTCATCATGAGTTGGCCCATCTTTTTGTGCTTCACCTACATGGAGGTCTGTCTATCTTGGCCAGGGCCACCTTCACATTGACACCCGAAACTATCTCAGTGGCAACAGGCATAACAAATGTTGGAGAACAGCGGCATAAGAAGAAGAAGAAGGTGGAGAGGCAACACTATGAGCCTTAAATTAAGGCCAGATTCTTGAGTCAGCTCACAAGAGTCTTCCCATTCAGATATTTGAAAGATGAGTATGCTCCACTCATGAAATTGATCATGAAGTACTTCAGCTGTGAGGGGAGGTTCTCTCGACTATATGCCTATCACATCAGATTGCTCATGTACTTTACCAGGGTGAGGATGATGAACCTCCCATTTTTCATTTGCAGGAACATAGAGACAATGAACACATTCATGCAGCATAAGATCCCTCAGCAGTAGCTTAACAGTGTTTATCACTTTGCTCTTATCTGGATTTTGGTGGATCATCAGTTGGGATTGTAGGGCATTGCTTGGGAGGACTTCATCTCCCGTGACCTCTTCAACACTTCATAGGTACTATCAGAGGCAAAGCATGAGATAGGTGGTCCTTCTCATCAGTATGAGTGCCATGAGACCACTACTATGCTAGTGTTTGTTACATATCAGAGAGGCAGTAGGCACTTGTTTGCAGCAGCAAAGCGAGTGTTATCTCCACCCGGGGTGGAAGGGACCTCACTTCCGGCATCGACTACACAGGTAGAGGACAAGGGCAAGAATCCCATGCATGATGAGGGGCCATCAAGTGAACAGGAGATCGATTTCATCCTCATTCAGGATGATCATGCAGATGTGGAGAGTGCCCGACTTAGGATGACTATTCAGGAGCAGAACATGGAGATCCAAGACTTGTCACTCAATGTGGAGAGGGCCAAATGGATCATCAAGTATCTAGATCAGAGGAAAATGCAGCTTGAGGACCAGCATGAGATCATGGAGCTGCAAAACATCCGTGAGAATCGACAAGCTGCCCAACAAAGGAGGATCGAGCTCACTACCTTGGAGCAAGAGATCAACAATGACCATGAGTCCTGGCTAGGGTGGATCAACATCCACCTGGAGAGACTATTGGAGAAGGCCAACGGAGAGAAAACCATACTAAGGAGGATGGTTTATCATTATAGGGCATGAAACATGAGTGCAAAGACCTGGATAAGGAGCTTGAAGGCAAAATTGAACAAAGCAACAAAAGAGGCAAAAGAAGCAAAAGAGCAACATCGGCTTCGAATCTTGGCTAAAGCTTCTGTGGCCCAGCATAGTGCCCCTTAGAGAACCTCCAACCCAAATTTCAATAAATTTGTGGCAATTTTGGTCACATGGTAATTTTTTGGTCAAAACAGAGGTTTTTTCTCCCTGTGCGTCGTGCCACTGGTGTGGCGCACTCTAATTGGGAGCTCCAAATGACAAATGGATTGCATTTTTGGATTCAACATGCAAAATCACGACTATTGGTGCTTGGACAAGAAATTTGGGCATAATTTGAGTCTCCAGGAGGTCAAAAACACCCAAAAAATGGCCTCTTTGCCCCTATTTTGACACAGAGGAAGCAGTCTTGGGAGAATGAAGATTTGGAGGGGCAAATGAGCACCAAATTCAGAAATTCCACTTGGGTTGGAAAGTAGATAGGCCAGGCTTTCCAACAAGCACACTTGGGAACATTTTTGACTCCTGAAAGTGCCTCAAAACAGGCTCCAAAGTGGTGCGGCGCATATAGAAAGTGGCGCGACGCATATAGGTAAAAAGGCCAATTTCACCTCTGTTTCGCGAAATTTCAATTCGCGACTTCTCCAAGTGGGCCCTCTCATATACATTTCATTTTTTCGGCACATAAGGAAAAGTTTAAAGTGTTTTCACTCCAGATTGGCTTCTATCCAAGTGGCAAAGGAAGGCAAACAGTCACCCAAGCCATTTGTCATGTTTGTAACGCTGCACCTGTAGCTAATGGTTGGCTTTCCACCTCCATTTTGTAATGATTCGAGTAAATCCCCAACCCTTGGGCGTTCTATATCTTCATGGCACATTCTATATATTGTATGCAAACTATTTTCAAAGGGTTGGTTGGCTTGTAACTTCTGGGAGACTGCGGGAAAGAAACTCTGTTTCTTCATTGTATATTTTGACAGAGGATTAATGAAAGGCAGCGACTTTGTTTCATGAGATTCATGTGGTTGTGAGTGTAGCAAATGTGTCTCTTATGTTTCATATGTACTTCGTTATGTTTCATAGTTCATTTCATATTCATTTCCAATGAAATTTTCTAAGTTAGATAAGGTAGAATTCAATTTTATTGCTTTTCCTGTGGGAAAATTTCATGTTCAGTGTTCTTTCTTCTGTTGAAAAGGATTCATGTGCGTATTCCCATTTCACCCTCCTAAGAAATCTCTCCATTCCGTGCTATTTCAAACTAAATTGCTAGACTTTCTACCTGTCTTGCTTCATGAAGTAATCTGTGCCTTTGTATTTCATCCTCTACTCATTGCTGTCCATTGGTCCCATACCATCCCAGAAACACAGTCATTCATAAAAATCATTTCTTGTATCCATATTCACTTACTAGCCTAAGATCAATATTTCACTGTAAGTCATCTCAGACCGTTTCATTTATCTATTCACTGAGTGTGACTCGGAGAGAGCCCTCTCCTATTCTGGTAGGGCTAGTTACCAGACTGAGCTTGGTTTGTGGTTACCCTGAATTCTTCCTTCCTTCAGCCTAAGGCGGATTTAGGTGCTAACACTCCCTTCCAAAGACCATATCAAAAGGGTCCTTTGGCAGGTAACCAAAACATGTCACAAATGGTGAACATTGTGTCGATGAATGCACTGCTTGGTTGTGGGAATGCTGTATATAGGGGAGATGTTCATCCTACAACTTGGGATGTTTCCCACAATAGCCTCGTAATAAGTGTACCATGGTACGGTTAACCACCTCTATTTGCCCGTCATTCTGCGGGTTAAATATCATGCTTCTTTTTAGTTTGGTGTCCATCATCCTCCACAAGCTGGTCCAGAACTCCCCAAGAAAGCGAGAATCTCTATTTGACATAATTGATGTGGGTAATCCAAAGTGGACCGAAACATGCTGAAAGAAAAGAGAAGCAATCTACTCTGTAGTAATCTACTTTTTACAAGACATAAGAATACACATCTTGCTGAAACGGTCAATGACGACATACAAATAATCGTGACTCTTCCTAGACAAAGGTAAACCTCCTACAAAGTCCATTGACACACTTTTACATGGACGACTTAGAATAGGGAGTGGTGTGTAGGGCCCAAGTTTTCTATTAGAGGGCTTTGAAATAGAACACATCACACAACCCTTTACATAGCGAGTCACAATGTTTTTGATATGAGGCCAAAAACAAAATCTTCTTACATGACATAAAGTCTTTTCAACACCAAAGTGTCCAGACACAAGAGAGGTGTGGGCCTCTCGAATTACATGTACTCTTTCTCCTATGGGAATACACAATTTTACCAAGGTGATACAAATATTTCCCCTGTAGGTGATAGTTGTTCACCTGTGAACCATGGGTTAGTTTTGGATAAACCTCCTTAAAGTCATCACCATTAGCATATTGTTCAACATAACTTTCAAAAGATAATGAAGCATTATGCAAAATAATAGAAGCAGAAATAGGAGGGTGAGATAACATATCAGCCACTTTATTGCTAGTTCCCTTCTTATACTTTATTACCAGATGAAACTGTTGAAGAAAGCCCATCCACCTGAAATGATGAGTTTGTTGCAACTTGGTTTGTGACTGAAGGTACTGCAAGGGCTGATGATCTGTATGGATGATGGTCTCCTTGCTGATCAGGTAGTGTTTCCACTTTTTGACACTCTGCATCAAGGCATAAAGCTCCTTGTCACAGGTGGGATAGTTTATCACAGCTTGAGAAAACTTCTCAGAATGGTAACAAATCGGCTTCTTTTGCTGCATTAGTATAGCTCCCATGGCATAACTGTTGGCATCGGTTTCAATCTCAAATGGCTGTTGGAGATTAGGTAAGGCTAAGACTGGCGCGGTGCTAATTTTTTCCTTCAAGGTTTCGAAGGAATTCTACTGTCTTCCTCCTCATTGGAATACCTGTTTCACACTTGTCAATGTGTGCAAAGGTGCTGCAATAATAGAGAAATTAGCAAGAAATCTGTTCCAATACTGGACTGCACCTAAAAATCTACAGACCTTGGTTATGCTAGTAGGCTTAGGCCAATTTACAATTGCTTCAAATTTAGAGGGATCAATTTTTAACTGACCATGACCAACAATATGACCTAAGTAACCCAAAGAGGTTTTCCCGAACTCACACTTTAACAATTTTACAAAGAATTTTTCCTTGTTTAGCACATCAAGCACTTTCTTTACATGACTCACATGTTCAAACCAACTCTTGCTAAAAACTAGTATATTATCTAAATACACGAGAACAAACTAATCAATGAAAGGCTGAAATGTATCATTCATAACCCACATAAAGGTGGATTGAGCGTTGCAAAGCCCAAATGGAATCGCCATCCATTTGAACAACCCATGTTTGGTTTTGAAAGTGGTTTTCCACATGTCATGTTCCGCAATTCGGACCTGGTGATAGCCACTACACAAATCCAACTTTGTGAAATAAAAAACATTTTTTAATTGATCCAATAAATCATCTATGCATGGGAGGGGATAGTGATTTTTCATTGATATTTTGTTGAGCACACCGTAGTCCACGCACATCCTCCAGTTGCCGTCTTTCTTTGGCACTAGAACAATCTGCGAACTGCATGGAGAGGAGCTTGGCCTGATTACGCCTTGGTCCAACAATTCCTGTACTTACCGCTTGATCTCCTCCATCTTGATCACTGTCATCCTATACATGCTGATATTTGGCAGAGGGGCATCATGCAATAGATGGATTTTGTGTTGGATTTCCCTCTTTGGAGGTAATCCCTTCGGCTCCTAAAATAGTTCATTATAGTCAGAAATTAATTCCATTAATTCCTGTTTATGCTTCCCATCACAACCCTGGACCGCATCATCTTATTTGGCCTCTTTCTCCCTTACAGCCATAAGCATGCATGTTTTACTGGAATTCACCAGTCGTTTCATCTGCCCAATGCTTACAGGGCTAGCATTAATATTATTTTAATGAGCCTGCACTACGTGTTAGTGTCGGTATCTTCATCCATCCATCAGTGATCAAAATTCTCTTTTTGCATGCATTTTAGGTGTCTCATCTGATCAACAACATTCCTTTAGGTCATGGATCATCTAATGGTAGTGGTTCCTTATCAATTTCCCTCATGTTTTTATTCTGTTGGCCTATTTGCACATGTACAGATCATTTGCTGTCATTTTTATTTCATTTCAGTTGCAGAAGACATTTTAGGGTTTCAAGTCTCATTATGTCTAGGGTTTACCACCATGATCTTCAAAAGCTCAATAACAGGCCAACAATCACATGAGGATGTTCAATAAGTTCATAAAATCACAAATTTTACTGATGATTTGCTCTATAAAGGGTTTTTACCTCAAAACTCTGTTTTGAGGTGAAAACAAGGTTTTTCTATTTCTTGTACAAATGTTATGTAATTTTATTGTTTTCATATGTAATAAGCATCATCTGTAGCCCTGGGTCACCTTGCCAAACTTTTGCACCCCAACACGTGCAAAAGAGACAAGAAAATCCAAGCATTAGTCCATCAAATGGCAAAAAGAGAGCCAGACTGCAAAACCGGGTTTTTTAAAAAGCAAAGTGAAAAGCAACTTTAGAAAGTGGGTTTTTCCTAAATGAAAAATTAGAGTCCAACTGTATGTAAAGTGCTCCTTTGTATTAGAAGACTTCATTTGTGCTAAAGAGAGAGAGAACAAGAAAAAAATCACGCTTTGAGGATAGAGAGGACAAATTGCAGCAAGTTTCAAATTTCTTCTTGGCGCAACGCACCTGGGCACTGGAGCGGCGCACCTGCTTGGTTCTACGCACCGAGCACAGGAATTTCAAAGAGTTTTCCACAGGCGTGGCACACCTTCTAGGCATGGCGCACCTAGGTGTTGGTGTGGCGCACCAGTCTACCAAGCCAAAAACTCATCCCATCGATTCTCTAAGGCTCCAAAATTTCCAAATAACATCCCTTCAAGTAAGTAAACCCTCCCATTTTCCATAGAAAGAGATTTAGTCATTCTTGATGATGTTTTGAAAAGTGAAAAATTAAACCCTAATTTGTTTCAAAGTTGCTTTGACAAAACTATCTAGGGTTTTGTAGTTTTTGTCATTCTTGTTGTTTATAATCCCTTGCATAATTTTCCCATATCCCATTCCTCTCCACTAAATTTCCCTAATTTTATTTCCCTTTCCCTCTCTCATTTACACTCATCTTACCCCCTTATTCCCAGACCCTAAGCCCTACACCTAATTCCCACTATTCCCCAAACCCTAATCTTCATTCCCAAAACCTTATCATTCCCTAGTAACCCTACAGCTAGCATCAAAAACTTCCTTTCCACTTATATTTTTAGTCCACTCATCAAATCCCAAAGTAGAAAACAACAATCACCTATTTTTGAGAAAATCTCTTCATACTCATCATTTTACACCATACATTGGCAAATATGGAAACATATTCAGCTTATGAAAGGGATCAGGAAACTATGAGTGATTCCTCCTAAGAGATTAATGCACCAAGAAAACCACATAAGGGAGGAAAACACATCTGGGAGGAGCCCACCACACTCACAGAGTTATTAGCTTGTCCTCTTGCAGTAACATTTTTTAAACATCAGTTTTGTTATCAGTTTTGTGAGATGGTGGAGAGGGTGAAATACCACCATGAACTTGCCAGGCTATTTTTCCTTCATCTTCACAATGGCCAGGTGAACTTAGCAGGTGTTTCCTTCACTTTGACACCTGAAACCATAGCTGCAACAATAGGTATTCCAAATGTAGGTGAACAGTGGAACAAATGACAGCTTGTGGGCAAAGAGCATTATGAGCCTTATATCAAGGCTAGTTATCAAAAGAAAATCAGTAGGGTATTTCCTTTCAGAGACCTACAGGACACTTATGCTCCACTCATAAATCTTATTATCAAATACTTCACCCGTGAAGGGAGATTTTCTTGCTTGTGCACTTATCATGTTAGATTATTGATGCATTTCACTAGAGTGAGGATGATGAATCTCCCCTATTTCATATGCAGAAACATTGAGAAAATGGCTACATTAGTGCAAAGAAAACCTATTCATCAATAGTTCAACATCATTTATCATTTTTCGTTGATTAAGATTGTTGTTTTGCATCATCTGAGTTTGTTGAATGTTTCATGGGATACTTTCATTTCACATGAGGTTTTCAAAAGCCCTCAAGTGACCCCATCAGTGTTTCAAGAAGGAGGGCCTTCAAATCAACTAGAGGTTCATGAGACTCAACCTACAGGTATGCCAGTATTTGTCAATTATGAAAAAGGTAGAAAGAGATTATTTGTAGCTGCCAAACGAGTACTATCTCCACCTGGGGTGGAAGGGATCTCATTTCCTTCACCAGACAATAGGAAAATGCTATCTTCACCTGGGGTGAAAGGGGCTTTGCCTTCTTCTTCAGCAGAGTAGGTACATGATAAAGGGAAGCAACCATTGCATGAGGAAGGGCGTTCTGAAGGTCAGGAGAGAGATTTTATTTTGATTCAGGATGAGGATACTGATTTGGGCTCCCAAAGCTCAAAAATCAAGGATATCATCGAAGAACAAGAGGCTGACATCCATGCCTTATCTCTTAACCTTGAAAGGGCTAAGTGGATCATTAATTACCTTAAGCAACAGAACAAGCAGTTGGAGGATAAACAAACAATCATAGAGCTACAAACCATAAGGGAAAATAGGTAAGCAACAAAAGAAAGAAAGTCAAATTGACACCCCTACACTTGGAGAAGATACTGAGAAGGCCAACAAGGAGAAATATATGTTGCAGCACATGGCTTATCACTATTTGGCACGAAACAAAATTTGCAAAACTAGGATAAGGTGCCTAAAAGCCAAGTTGAGGAAGACTTTGAGGAGCAAGAAAGAGCAATATAAGCTCAAGATAATGGCTGAAGCTTCATTGGCCCAACATAGTACTTGATGCAGATCACTCATGCCAAATTTCAAGAAATTTGGCAAACTTTTTGGCAATTTTGAATTTTTCATTGAAAAACATGTTTTTCCGGTAGGTGCGTAGCGCCACCTACCGCTCGGTTTTTATAGGGACCTCCTTTGGAAGAAAAAATTGCATTTTTGGATTCCTTATGAAAATTTATGCATGCCCAGAAATTACTACGAAATTTTGACAAGTTTTGGACCTCCAAAAGGGTCAAAACACCTCAAAAATGCCCTCTCTGCCACTTTTTGGCCACACAGGAAGCAATGTTGGGAGAACTGATATTTGGAGAGGAAAAGGGGCACCAAATTCAAAAATTCCACTTGTCCTAGAAAGTAGACAGATATAATTTCCGACAAGCCATCATGGAGATAATTTGGTGAAGGGGAAAGCCTCCAAATTCAGCTGGGAAAAAGCGTTATGCACATAAAAAATGGCGCTACACACAGGTTGAAAAAGTGCCAATTTTGCTCAAAAACTCTGTTTTTCGCCTAGTTTTCTTCTAGTTTGAATTTTTCTCTCTTATGGTCAAATTCATGAGATGAAATGATGTAAATGGATGTACTATGATGTAAAAATGATAAAATTTTACTTGATAAGGTAGATACATCAGTTGTAGGTAGTTTAGAGTTGAATGAATCAGTTTCCTAGGTTTTAGAGGCAAGTTGTTCCATTGCCTACTTTTGTGTTCCTAGTTTAGATATGGTTGAAACCAGCCCTATTCTCATGGATTACACCCCTAATGGATAGCACAGGTGGTTTGGAGGTCTATATCATGTGTTTTTTCAGTCATTTGTAAAGGTTGGACTCTTGTGAATGCTTTGAGCACTATTGTACATTCATTTCTGCAATTTGGCAAGGAAATATACTAGGGTTTGCAGCATTGTGTGGGATTCTTATGACAATGTGATTTAGTATTACTTCTAATTCTGTAATTCAAGTTATCATGTGTTTATTTGTGTCATTATCTCTCTCTTTTTCAGCTTAACTAAATGAATCAATGATAAAAGTGGAAATCATTGATGTTGCAGTGCTCTACCTTAGGGTTTGTTTAGCTTTACATGTTTTCTATTGTTTGAAGAGGACTCATGACACTTTCATGCCCTCTCCAACTCCTCACTAGTCTCAATATTCTCTATTTCACTTAATTCAAAGAACTAAAGCATTTTCCTACCTCGCCCCACAAAAATCTCTGCAAGACTAAGTTCATTCCCCGGACCCAAAACTGCCTTTCACATTTGATCCAGCAAACCACATAAAATTCAATCAAACTCCTCTGAGCATATACCTAGCCTAAAATTAGTCTTTATATTAGTCATCTCAAGCCTCATTTGCTATATTTTCCTAAGATTGACAAGGAGAGAGCCCTCTCCCAACCTGGTAGGGCTAGCTACTAGGTTAAGCGTGGTTTGATGTTACCCTAGACCTACCTTTCTTAGCCTGAGGTAGATTTAGGCCCTAACACTACGTATTCTACCCCATGCTTGGTGATGTGGTATTTATACTCATGGTAGAAAAAGACTGCTTTTCTATCGTATAGGTAGGGGCTCCCTAATACCATGCCCTAGATATCCAGTGGTATTACATCCATTTCTAATTCATCTACCAGCTTAGACACAATCACAAATTTGACCTTGCACTGCTAGGTTACATTCAATTTCACTTTATCATGTATCCATCCAAGCGGGTAAGGTTTTGGGTGTGGTTTTGTCTCTAAGCTAAGCTTCTTTACCAAGGATTCTGCAATTAAGTTTTCTTGGGACCCAGTATCAAACAGAGTTTCAACCTTGGTATGATTTACTACACCTCTGATCTAAAATAATTCAATTCTTTTTCTATCATTCGAAAGGGACTCATTTACAGAACTGGTACTTTCGTAAGATTTAGAATCAACAGGAGGTGTAAGGGTACCTTTTGTTCCTGCTACTGTGACTAGCGCTTCATCTCTCGGATCTGATCCAAGGTCTTGCTGTGCCACTGCCACTGTTTTCTGCTTCCCTTTTCCTCCATATTTCTTTGGATGCTTTTCTGGGTGCTGCTTCCAACAGTGATTGTCATCGTGGCCTTCCTTCTTGCAGTGATTGCAATAAGGCGGCTCTCCCTCTTTGGCTGCTGTTGTTTTCTTCTCCTTCCCTTTCCATTTTGCTTTGGATTTCCCATTGGGAGTCTTGAACGGTGATTTTTTGGACTGATCCTCTCTTTCATTCTTGCCCCTGTTCTCAATATGAATTACTTTTACACTAGCTAAATCAATAGTGGTTGGTTCAAAGAATAACAATGAATGTCTAATATAAGTATGTAGTGAGCCAATATACTTAGTTACAACTTTAGGTGCATCAAGTGCAATACCCAAATTCAGTGCTTGCTTCCTAAATTCTTCTGGGAAACTATGAACATCCTGCCTTGTGCCTTGCCTTAAATATTGCCAATTCATCAAAGCTTTCTGCTTGTATCCTAAGGGATAAAACTGTTCCTTTAACGCAGAAGTAAAATCAGACCATGAGGAAAAAATCTTACCCACATTTTTACTGCTCTAGAATTTGCTCTCCCACCAAACGAGCGTTGTGCTACCCAGTCATAGAGAAGCTAGTAGGATCTTCGCCTCATCCTCAACGATTTGTTGAATCTTGTAGTAAACCTCAATCTGCCTAATCGAATTGTTAAGCTTTTTTGCGTTAATTTCACCATTAAACACAAAAAGATCAAACTTAACATCTAATTTAAAGAAAGGTTTCTTATATGCATCCTTTGGATTTCTCTAATTATGGTGGTGAGAGGAAGAAGAACCTTCACTCCCAGAAGGAGAAGGAGAGGGGTCTTCTCCACCATTCCCATGTGCTGAACCTTGTCCTTCTGGATTTCTCTCCTCTACTTTTTCCAGTCGTATAACCAACTTACTGATATTCTTTGCCATTGAATAGAAAGTCTTTCTTAAATTGCGCTCCTCTTCAATATGTGCTTCATCTTCAGCCATGTTTCTTCTCCGAGGTGCACGCCCTGCCTCTGGATCAAAAGGTTCTAGATTCCCTTTGTCTCTTTGAAGCCTGCCTCTTGTTAGCATGCAAACATACAATTCACATCTAAAAAGCCCTGCTCTGATACCACTTGATCCAGGATGTTTTTGCTTTCTAACTTGGATTGAAGTATCGTTTGCACCATTGGAATCAAGAAGGCAAGATCTATGCTCTGGTCCTGAGTTGACTTCATTCTGCTCACTTTGATTTTTGAGTTTTTCCATGCCATTGTATCTGAAGATCCACCTGGATCAAGGCCGACTTGGCATCTAAAGGGTTTTTGACCAAAAAATACATATTTAAAAATTCTTCTACTTTTTCTTTTACAATAGGTCCAAATAGGACTTTGACTCTTTCATTAGAGTAAATTTTGGCCTAAAAGTGGCTTCCTAAGGAAAAATAATAAGATAATAGTTAAATAATAAAATAGGAGTTATGAATTTTGGAGGGAAAAGAAGAAAACCACTCTTTGTTATTTGTATTTTTGGTTTATGTTCTTATAGGTTAACTCAAATTTCAAGTGTAGAGACTCATTGGATGCGGAATCAGTACCCATTATGCATTCTTTTGAGAAGTCCCACATTGATAAAAATTGAAGATACATAAAAAAAGACATGTTGAACACGTTTTTATAACGTATATTCAAGTTTTATTAATGTGAGACTTCTCAAAAGTATGTATAATGGGTACTTGTTGGATGTGGAATTAAATTCCACATCCAACGAGTGTCTACACTTGAAATTTGAGTAACCTAATAGGAGATAAAGCCAAAAATATGATTAAAAAAAGTAGTATTTCTTCTTTTCCCTCTAAAATATTTACATATACTTCTTTTTAAATTTAAATTATTTTGATTGGTTTACATATTATGTCATGGAAATTACATGAAAATTTCATGGGCACTTTTAGGCCAAAATTTCCTCTAATGGACTCAAAAAACTAGAAGCATGAAGAACATGCTTGTCCAGAATAATAATAATTTTTCTTTTTCTTTTCTTTTTCTTTTTGCATAAAATACATAATGGTAAAAATTATGAAGACTGAAACTAGTTACATTTTCCAACATTGTGTTTGACATGGAGGAACCCATGCTTATTATTATTTTGGCCAGAAGTGTGATTTTCCTATTGATGTTGTCAATTTTCTCCATTGTCTCAACCTTTCAAATAATGATTTCCTATTGAGTCTCAACCCTGTTTGTGAGGATTCTCCATATTAAAGTTTTGGTATACCAATATAGATTGACAAACTACATATAGGCGAAATATTTGTCTCTAGTGGAATTTCCAATGTCTCAGTTTCAGTCTCTAGTTTCTTGGTCCATATGTGTGTCATGATTGTATCTTTGGGGTTATTTAATTTGTTCTTCCACATTAGATATTGCTCTTTAGATAGCTTTATGAATGATATCCATATATCTCTCCATGTTAGCTTTGGCAGAAGATTGTGTATGGGTGTCCTAAAGAGATGGGGGACAAAAACTAAGGGAGGTGAGGGGACTAAGACATCCCCTTTTTCCTTAGCGATAAGGCCCTATAAGGTGACACCTATCCATGTTGGGCTAAAGGGAAACAACATAGAGAGAAGAAGAGGAAGAAGAGATACAAGAGAAAGTGTGGGGAAGAAAAGGAGGGCTTGAATAAGGAAAGAGGCATCGAGGCAAAGGGGTGGAGAGGAAAGAGAAATTCTTAACAAGAGGGTGAAGCCAAAAACATAGGAAGTGGAACCAAGGAGAAAACCGAGGATCGACAAGGGATAAATAAAGACTCTGAGAGGAAGGAAGGGAAACTAGGACATAATTCAAACACCTAGATAAACATAACCCAACAAAGGGAGAGAAACCGAGATTCCAAGAAAACCCATGAAGAATAAAAAAAAAAAGAGATAAAATGCAAGATTGAGGCATAATTGAAAGGCGTAAGTACAAAGAAACCAAACTTGAGTGAGTTGGTCACACTGTGAGGGATCACACACAATAACGAAAATAGATGAGAGAAATCGATATGCACAATCACGATCAATGCCTTTAGCCTTAATCGCTCCATGGATATTCTCTGTTAGACCAAAGATGCTACCATGTTCACCTCCCACCATGGTTGAATGGTTATAAGTAGTTGAAGGAACTCCTTTCTTACCAAATGGTCCCCTTCTTGCTGCTTACTTGCATAATTGGCTTGTTGCAATCTATATCCTTCCATGATGATCAATATTCTTCCTTGAGTGTGCACAACTCTCTTCCGTCGTAGCTCTCTTAATCTTTGCATGCTCAAAGACTGCGTTGCAGTTGCAAGCATTAAATTGATAAATATTCTTCATTTTGCATAATAGTGGGTGGCCATGCACGTTGCTAGGTGGAGGAAACCTGCCCCCTATTGTGATCATGTGCTGTCATCCTGACGTTACTTAATTGTTTCAATTGTCTACCTCAACCCCCGCAAGGAAGTTCAATGAATTCATTTTAAATGGTTTTTTAAATGGGTATAATTTTTCTAATAATATATAATCAATTAATGATTTATTTTTACTTAAATTAATTTTAAATATTTTCTAATTAATATGTTTTTGCATCGAGAGGCACATTATACAACCCAACATTAGGGTGATGTATGATTTCGTCCGTGCTCAACATGGAGTTGACATGTGTATCTCTTAAAATAAAAACAAAATATTATCTAAATAAAAAACTAGTGTTGGCTACAATAAAAAGGAATGGAAACACATGCTTATATAGTTTTAATTAAAAGTATTATGACCTAGTACGAAGGAGATGTGGTGAAAATATTTCATTCTCACTCTCTACCATAATAAAATATTTCAATGTCCATGTGAATTAAATTAATTTTATATTAATTTTAGAGAAATATAAAGTAATTAAAGAAAACACTTATATTTTCACTTTTTAGTGCCGGGGAGGTCCACAGTTCTTCTACATTTTAAAAATATTTCAATATAGAGTTTATATAAGCTATTTGAATATCCATGTTAACTAATTTATTTCAATATCAGCTTCATATATATATATGTGTGTGTGTGTGCGTGCGCGCGCTAATAATAAAAAAATATTTAATGGCCAAAGAGAAAAAGTAATTGAAACTAAAAAAGTCAATGACTTTATAATAAGAATAAGAAAAGGGAGATGTATAATTCATTCAATGCTTAATATAGAATTAAAATGTCACATTTAATAATAATAATAATAATAATAAAGTCCACATGATTTTGGATAGACGGTGGTTAAGTGCTCAGTTAATGCACTCCTTGATGTGAAGTCACCAGTTCAATTCGCCGCCCCGGTCGGGGTGATATATTGGACATGATGAAGATGTACTTCCACCAAACTTACAAAACAAAAAGAATAATAAAATTCAATTTGTGTTATAAATAAAATATTTAAATATGCAGAATTAAGTGATATTGAGGCGTATTTAAAAATATATTAATAATAAAAAATAATTAATGTGAATAATGTTCATAAATAAAACATTACGCTAAAATGTTTCAATCTCAACCATGTCTATATTATATACAGTTTTAAAAATTTTGAAAAATTAAATTCTTATGGTAAAACATTTCAAACATTTCAGGTATATTTTTCCATCACTTTTGTCTAAAATCCAACAAAGATTTGTTAGAGTTGAAAGTTTTTGTTGTGTGGTATGTATATACAAAGGATGAAATATCTCAAAATACAAACATTTTTTTTTCATTTAAAAGAGGTTTGCACTTTAAGAAATTTGACCCTTCTCGGCACTTCCAAGATCTGTGGTTAAGATGGATCTTTTAGTACTAATATTTTCTATAAATTGTATTTATATTTATATATATTTTTTAGTAAGACACTTTGGATTAAATAGGTCTTTAGTATGCCCAGTGGGAAACCAGATCAGAGATTGAGCTACAAAATCATAAATTGTGGAAATTGTTTATGACTAATGCATCTAGAAGGTTGAAAGTGTAGCCTTGAGGCTGATTCTTGTAATACATAGGAATCTTATTATTTGGCTGATAAAAAGGATGAGTCATATTGAGAGCTAGTTCTATCGGATTACTTCCTTGATCTTATTGAGCTTGATGGTTGTCAGTGAGATTGTTCCCCAACCTCTGGTATGAGTTATAGTGCCTGGGAGGAAGTACTTGTGAAGATGGATTCAATCTAAGGCATTGGTCCATGAACACTTTCTCAAGATTTCCTGAAGCTCTTGGTCACCAACAGATGCTGGGAACACTTGGCCTAGAAATGAGTTGAAACCAATGACCATGATTGGTTAATTGATATCTATGACTAGATTGAAGTGCGGGGTGCCTTCCCTAGTGATGTCAGTGGAGTTGGGGGGTCTACACTCGTGAATCCTGCTTATAGTTCCATGCAATGCATCATACAACGATGGTGTATTGAATGAGATTGACAACATGCAAGGGGGGGGCCTGTGACGTCATCCAAGGGGGTGTCTGCACTTGCAAATACAACTCATGGTTCTAGATAGTGTATTAGATAACTGTGGTTTATTGGACAAGATCGATGACATGGGGGAGAGGTGGGGGTGGTTGTTGTGATGTCATCTGGGAGGGGCGTCTGCACTCATGGTTTCTCCCTTCGTTGGAACTGTGGTTTATTTTGTTGTATTGAATGCCATATTCCTCGTAATTTAATTGAATCCTTGTTAATTTATGGTTTGTAGAATGGATGTCCTTTCATTTATGGTTAATTCACATAGGACATTTTCGTTGTCGGCATAGGCATTGTCTGCATGTTCACAGTCCTTCGGTGGAGATCTAATCAACATTGGTTGGGTTGACGGTTTTGCTTTCAACGAGTATTTGAGGGGAGAGGTCATCCATAACTTGGTGTTGGAAGGGAGAATGGAGAGAGTCTGGGATGTTAAGGTCCCAACCACTATTTATCCAAGAGTTTTGAATAGTGAGTCCATAGTTGGCCAAAAGGTCTACTAGTTTGTTGGATCTTGATGAACATGAGAGAGGAGAGGGGTTGGAATTTGAGTTAGTAAACTTTTTATATGAGAAATTTATGATTCCAATCTCCAGTTGATTGTTTTTGAAGGATCAAAACCACATTGAATTTTTCAAAATATCTTGATTACGGTTTTTGAATCTCCCTCAATTATGAGTTTGTTGAAGCATTTTTTAATGGAAATTTTAAAACATTGTTCAAGTGCGCATATTATTACTACATTGTTGGTATCACTTGTTCCTATTAAGGAAACATATATGTGAATAATTTGACCAATTTTGTACCGAAAGAGCCCCCATAACTAGCAGGTCTTGAATTTCCTTTTGAGGCTCTGTCAAATTTGTGTTTGATAAAAGCAAGGGGAGACCAAGTGGAAGGGATTCAAGTAAAATGGGGAGGGGGGGGTTGGGAGGAAATAAAAAGTATGTGAGGATAGATGCGAGAAGTGCCCATGTGAGGAAAGAGTTTTTTTTTCTTTTATAGGTTATCCAAGAGAGAGAGGATAGATTCCCTCCGGTTGTTGAGAGTGAGATGCCATAGATCACCATAGGGAGAGAATATATTTCTTAAAAATCATTTATTTCTTCCATTCCAAGTATTCTAGAGGAGGAATCCAGGTAGTAAATTCTAGGCTTTGTTGATGATGGGTTTGTAAAATGGTGAGTTTCACCACAAGAGATAAGTGGAGGTGATGTTGGTGGAGTTACAATCTGGTTAACATAATAGAATTGTAAGTTGATTGTCCCATATGGAGTTGGTATAGACACAATTGATGAAGAGATGGTTTTGAATTCTAAGTTAAAGAGGTAAAGGAAGTAGATGGAAGGTCCTATAAATCCCTTGCATTGAATATTTTCCTAGGTGAGACTTTTGTTCTAGGAATATGAGCCATAAGAAGAGAGATATTTTGGGCTAGTGCCTGAGTTTCCACAGTTTGTCCCAAATCTGAAAGTCTTCAATAGTATTGTGAGGGAAAAGGAGGATGCAAGCTTCTTTTATATTGAAAGTTCCTTATGGATGATATCCCCAACGGAGGATGTTGACTCCTTCTAGAATTGGTATTTTCTGACCTTCAAGTGTTTGTT
>APFE031741602.1:365369-388276 GCA_000404065.3 Pinus taeda | reverse complement strand
ATATGTCTATAACACTGTGGTAGACCTTGTTTAGTGGGAGATCGATGGGATCGATTCTTGTGGTGAAAGAAGATGGCAAGCAGTGGAAAGATAGAGTTCGATAAATTTAATGGTCAGAGTTTTGAGTTGTGGAAGCTTAATATAGAGGATATGCTGGTGGATAAATATCAATGGATCACAATAGATCCAGGTACGAAACCATTGACAATGTCAGTAAAGGACTGGGTGAAGTTCGATCGGAAGGAAAAGAGCACAATACGGTTGCGTATCTCAAATTCAGTATTGTTGAATGTATCAGGGGAAGCTACGATGAAGGATTTGTAGGTCAATTTAAGGACTTTGTACCAATGTAAGTCTCTGGTGAACAAACTGTTCCTGCAGAAAAAGTTGTATAACTTGAGGATGAAGGATGAAGACTCAATGAAAGAGCATGTAAATGCCTTTAATAATATGGTAAGCCAATTGTTATCTATTGATATAAAAATTTTAGATGAAGATAAGTGCATTAGTTTGTTATGTTCTCTATTAGATTCATGGGATAGTTTGGTTGTTGCAATAAGTAGCAATAGAACTACCTTGAAGTTTGATGAAATATTCTCATCGTTCCTATAGGAGGAGATGAGATGGAAAAATATGGAGAGCCATAATGGAGATTCCTTGTGTGTATGAGGACGGTCCTAGAGTAGAAACTAAAATAATTCCTTGAGTGGGAGATCGAAATATCCAAGAAAACTTGTAAAGGTATGTTGGAAATGTGGAAGGGAAGGGCACAACAAAAAGGAATGTAGATCTAAAGCTCCTAAGAAAGGAAAGGGATCTGATGATGCTCCTTCTACATAGGCGAAAACCACCTTAGATGAAGGTGGGGATGTGTACTTGGCTTCTTATTCAAGTACACGAGGCATGGTCGATTGACTCAAGTGTATCCTTTCACTTCACTCCCCATAGGGAGTGGTTTTGCGAATATGAGAAATATGATGGTGGTTATGTCTTCATAGGGGATGAGAGGAAGGATAGAATTGTCAAACATGGAAAATTCAAGCTGAAGTTGTAAGGTGGAAGGATTAGAACATTTCCAGATGTTCTTCATATTCATGCATTGGCCAGAAATATGATTTTTTTAAGCAAGATGGATGACGTAAGTGTAAAAACATTGTTCAAGAAAGATACCTGCAAGATGGTTCAGGGAGCACTAGTCTTGATGTGGGGAGTTAGGATTGGAACTCTCTACAATCTTCTAGGTAGTACCATTATTGATTGGTGCACCTGTTTTGTGGTTCCTGAGAGTGGAGCAGAAAGTCTAGTGGTCTATGAAGAAAAGACCATGCTATGGCATCAAAGGCTTGGACATATTGGAGAAAAGAACCTTCGAATACTTCATGGTAATGATATGGTAGAAGGTATGTCTAGTTGCTCTCTGGATTTCAATTTTTGTGAACATTGTTTATATGGGAAGCAAAATTGGGTAAATTTCTCCTTTAGTGCTAAGAGGGAGAAAGGGATATTAGAGCTTGTGCACAGTGTTGTGTTTGGACCTATGTCGGTTCCATCACTGGGTAAGTCTGTGTACTATGTATCATTTATAGATTACTTCTCAAGGAATACATGGATATATTTCCTCAAGAAGAAGTTTGAGTCTTTGACAAGTTTAAAGAATTTAAGACTCTGGTGGAAAACTAGACACAGAAAAAGACAAAGGTGCTGAGGACAGATAATGGTGGAGAGTTCTACAAGAAAGATTTTGAAGACTTCTATAAGAAGTCTGGTATAGCATGGAAAAATACTAATCCATACACACCTCACAAAAACAAAGTTGTAGAAAGAATGAACATTACATTTATGGAAAAAGAAATAAGCATTCTTAGTGGTATTAGGTTAGGATAAGGAATTTTGGGTAGAGGCAGTGGAGACTACATGTTACCTCGTTAATAGATCACGTTCATCAACATTGGAGGAAAAGTCTCCACATGAGGTATGGATTGGTAGGAAACCCTTTATTTCACATCTAATGGTATTTGGTTGTGATGCATATGTACATGTTCCAAAGAAGAAAAGAACCAAGTTGGATAGTAAATCTGAAATGTGCATCTTTATTAAGGATGGTTTAAAAAGTTATAAGATTTGGAATCCATAAACAAGGAAATTTCTATATAACCAAGATGTGGTGTTTAGAGAGGAGAATGATGTTATTAAACATGAAGTCCTACCAAAGGAACATGAGAAGATGCTAAAGGAGGAAGAATTGGACTCTATAGAAGAACAAGAATCAAAAGATGAAGAGCCACAAACTCTAGATGTAAGAAGATCAATTCGAGAAATAAGGCAAGCAGAAAGGTATAGTCCATATGATTTATGTTCAAATTTTTCTTTATCTTTTACTGATGATGATCCTAGAACTATTAGGGAGGCGGTAGCTTTAGAGGATGGAAAACTCTGGAAAGAGGCCATGTTGATGAAATGACATCTTTGGAAAAAAATGAGGTTTGGAATCTGGTGGAGTTGCCAGCTGGAAGGAAACCCATTGGAAGCAAATGGGTGTTTAAAAGAAGATGAATGCAGAAGGCAAGGTGGAGAAATAAAAATCTTGGTTGATAGAAAAAGGTTATTCCTGGGTGCCGGGAATTGATATTGGTGATGTTTTTTCTCCTGTTGCCAAGGTAGTTTCTACAAAATTACTTTTATCTATTGGTGTTGGTTTTGATTTTAAGGTAGAACAGATGGATGTGAAGACAAAATTTCTTCACGGGGATACAGAAGAAGAGATCTACATGAAGAAACCTGAAGGATTTACGGTGAAGGGAAAGAAAGAACTAGTATGAAGATTACAAAAGTCTCTGTATGGGTTAAAATAGTCACCAAGGATGTGGTATGAGAAATTTGATACATTTATATGAGAACTTGGCTTCACCAGAAGAAAAGTGGATCACTATGTGTATTTTAAATTAAGTTGCGACCGTGTTATTTGTCTGGTCTTGTATGTGGATGATATGTTGCGTATTGGAAATGACAAAGAAATTATCTAGGATTTGAAACCCAATTTTCCTCCAAATTCATCATGAAGTATCTTGGTGCTGCAAACTATATTTTGGGCATGGAAATTAAATGAGATCGGGCAAAGAGGAAGCTTTGGTTAAATGAGAGAAAGTGTGTCGAAACAATATTACAGGGGTTTAATATGTAGGACAGTAAACCGATGAAGGTTCCTATTCATGTAGGTGTAAAGTTGTCTGTTGAACAGTGTCCCAAGACACAAGAAGAGGAAGAGGATATGTCTCGTGTTCCATACGCAAGTGCAGTTGGTAGCCTGATATATGCAATGGTCTATACTAGACTAGACATTGCACATGCAGTAGGAGTATTGAGCAAGTTTATATCAAAACCACAGAAGGGGAATTAGACAATAGTGAAGCATATTTTTAGGTATTTGTGTGGCACTAGTGATTATGGTTTGTGCTACCAAGGAAGGCTAGGATTGGAAAGAGTTTTGGACATCCATGGCTTTGTTGATGTAGACTAGGTTGGATATTTAGATCATAGAAGATCCACAAGTGGGTATGTGTTTAAACTAATTGGATGTGTAGTCATTTGGATGAGCAAGAGACAATCTGTAGCGACACTTTCAACTACAGAGGCAGAATACATGAAAACCACTCATGCAAGCAAGGAAGCAATTTAGTTTTAGAGATTGTTTTCACATACGGGGTTAGTACAATGAGCTATAGGGATAGATTGTGATAGCCAAAGTGAAATTTTCTTGGCTAAGAACCTTGCTTATCATTCAAAGACAAAGCACATTGATTTTCAATATCACTTTGTGAGGGATATGTTTGAGGACAAAAAGTTGCTGCTGGTAAAGGTGGACACTTTGAAGAATGTTGCAGATGCATTGATGAAGTCTGTAAGAACTGAGAAGTTTTCTTGGTGTAGAGAAACAATGGGTGTTGCACTGTTGGACCAATGCCTAAGCTCTCTTATGACCCCCTGTGTGGAAAATAAAAGAACAAGTGGGAGAATGATGGGTGTGTGTTATATTGTTTCCATGACCACTCACATGCACATAGGGTTGGTAGACCCCCTTGTTCGTTGTGCTAGGTGCATAAAGGTGGTTATGGGGGGGCACAACGCCCCCCTGTTGGGGAGTTCCAGGGTGGTACCCCCCTTGTACAAGGTTCAGGACAGTGCCCCAGGATTTGTTTTTGGATCCTATATTAGGTGGGTGGACCTACCTATGGTTTTGTGCATGGGTTTTGCACATGGCTTTGGGTATGATAGTTTTCTTCCCATGGTATTTTGTAGATCGGTTTAAGGGAACTACAATTATTTTCTAATATAGGGTTAATGGATTAGGGTTTATGAATGCTTCAACATGTATATATATGTATTGTAACATTGAAAGGAACATAATGAAAATTCAATCTGGTAGTCCTAGTTTTGGGATCCAAGGGAAATCTCTTTATATTTGTTTTATAATCTCGTCATTGTTTATTTTTCGTTTTTAAAGAATTTGTCTGCAGGTAATTTTGTACAGGGTTAAAACCTATAAGGCTCATTTAGGAGAGTTTGAAAGGTCTAAAAACTCCTAAACGATGTCTTCATGACTTTCAACTTTAACAAGTGAAGCAGTTTTGATGCTTTTAATCTTGTTGATTTGTTGATGATTGATCATGGATCTATGGAAAAAATGATTGTTTTTATCCCATTCTTTTAACTATTGTATTCTTGATTTTTTCTTCCATGGTATTTCTTCTTTCCTAAGGAATTATTCTAGTTTGAGAGAGGTATCTATCTCCCTTTGGTTAACTACTTCTATTCTACCTTATGTGATTATTGTTTGTTGTGTATTAGCCATCTTTGTTTCCAGAAGGATTATGGCTTTGTGTATGTTGTGAAAGTTGTATGTAACCCATTCCCTGATTTTTTCCTTGAGGAATTTGAGTCATTGTTGAAAGAGAGACGTGGTTTTTCTTGTGAATATATTCGATTCCCTCTACCAGGTTTCCATTTTAGAGAGGAAGTTTGTGTGTTTGAGCCATTTTTTTTTGAATTTGAAAGATTCTTTCCTTGGGCTATTCATACAGTTCACGGAAAGTTGAACAATCCCATGGTTGGAACCATGGCTTGGTAAGATAGTGACCTCGAACTTGGTATTTGAGATCAATAGGGACTCTTTAATTATGAATCTGCCCAACTTGGAGGCTATTTGAGCATTGCCTCCTCCTTTTTTGTTCCATGTGTGAATACTAGTTTGGGTGTGAAGATCCACTAAAAGAGAAATGTTTATGAATTCATTGAAGAGTTGACTTTCTTCTTCCAGTCATTAGATTCCTTATTTTTTGTCCTTGAGGTTTTTGATTATGTTGAAGCCCCCTCCTAGTATCCAGAGTTTGTATCAAATAATTTGTTGATCCTTCTATATATTTTGGAGAAATATTTTTTTTTGTCCCAATGAGGGTTTGGGTTGTAAACATTAGAGATATAGCAGTGATTGGCTGAGCTAGTAGGCTAAAAGTTTGTAGAGAGAATTTGAGGGAGGGAGAAAGAGTTTTGTAGGGTGACAATGGAGGGGTTCCAAATGAGGGCTAGGCCTCATGAGGTGCCTATGGCATCATGGAATATATGATCACTATTTCTCTAGATGGTCTTGAGATAGATTTGAGGAGTTGAACCTGAGCATTTTGTTTCTTGAATAATGAGGATAGAAGGTTTTATGAGGTTGATTTTGTGTTTTAGGAATCTGTTCTTGGATTTTCCATTCAAACGCCATACGTTCTAGGTGATGAATTTCATTGGGAAAGATGAGAGGTGGGTTGGATGATGGCATATATTGTTGTTACTCACCTTGAATTGACTAGGAAGTCACATAAGGCTTGGAGAAGTTGAATATTGCTTTTCCTTCCATTTTCTTTAGTTTTGTTAGATTATATCATTATTTTGGAGCATTTCTCTTTGTACCTTGATATGTAACGAAGGAAGAAGGGAGAGGAGAAAAATTTGGGTTTTGACCTTGGAAAAGAAGGGATTCTTGTTTCCTAATGTAGGCTCTGGATATAAGATGAACATGATCCTCGAGGATGGTTATTGGATATTTGTTGTGCCATTCCTCAACTAATGTTTGAAGGTCAGTTTCTTGGAGTTCCGTAGTGTCAATCTCTTCAGGATTTGATTGGTCTAGAATATTCTCCTCCATTTCCCAATCTTCTTGCAGCTTTTGCTTAGTGGTATGGTGGTGATATTTGCCTATTCTTGAATGAAGAAGTTGATTCATCTGGTTTGGCTATTGTTATTACAGGTGCACCGTTTCTTGAGCTTGATCTAGGAGTTATTGTAGGGCTACAAAATGATTTTGATTTGCACTTTTATTTGCAATTGGAGTTATTGTTCCTTTTTTCATAGTTTTCTTCATGTGTAACCTTGGTAAAACCTTTTCCATCCTGAGATGTAGCCATTCAGACATTATTCTAAGCTTGGTTTACTAGGAATTATATAAATGTTTGTGACAACAAAAAAGGATTTTTTAATAGTCTATTGATTACTCCCAGACCTCCTCATTTCTTAGCATGATCCTGGCTAGAAGTGGATGTGAGAGGTCGATGTCAGTGTAGATAGAGGTGTAGGAGGTATATCTACCATGTTTGGTAGTGTTTGAGATCATTTCAAGTTTCCCAATCACATTTCCTATCCATGCTAGTATGTCCTAATCCCAATATTCCTACGGTAAGGAGTATAGTCAGATCCATACTGGTGCCGAGGAGAAATCCTCTTTCTCTGGGTTAAATTTGGAGTTTAGGGTTTTTTAAAGAGGCTTGATAAGTTTAGGAAGTATGACCCTCCTTGAAAAAAAAAAACTTTGTCATTTATGTTGTTAAAGACAATAAAGAATCCTTTGGAGTTTAGTTTGAGTTCTAGGTCTCCCTTGAGAATCCATTTTTTAGTGATCCAAGCAATGAGGGATTTTTTGTTGACCAAATATCGATATTAAATTTGCAGAAGATGTTTTAATCCCTCATCTGCTCTAAGTTTTATCCTATTTTCTCTGGAGGAGTCTCTAGGAGGGAAACTTTTGTCATCTGTAGCAAACATACATTTACTCCAGTGGTGGAAGGGCTTGGATGCTTGCCAAAGGCTCCATCATAGTAATTGGGGTGTATGATGTCAAAAGGTGATTATTGTTGGGCATTATGGGCACCTGAATTCTTCACAGTGGTCATTTTTTATGGAGTCTACTTAGCCACTAGTATGTTGCAAAATAAGGGTCCTCCTCCACTTCCATGGAGGTGCCATGAGGTAGGAAAAAATATAAAGGTGCAGATTGTAGAAACCCT
This sequence comes from Pinus taeda, assembly GCA_000404065.3. Lineage (NCBI taxonomy): Eukaryota > Viridiplantae > Streptophyta > Pinopsida > Pinales > Pinaceae > Pinus > Pinus taeda. The sequence continues at coordinate 380,954 of APFE031741602.1, read as the reverse complement.
AGAGTGCTTCTTGTTGTAGAGCTATGTAACCTGGAAGAAAAATCCCCTTTATATTTTTTATAGTATAATGTAAAACTGATCCGAATGGGAAGTGGCATCCACACATGGTGTTTACCCATGGTATTGTAATTGAAGAATGCTATAAATAGTAGGCCTTACTTTGTAGAAGGGAAGATTTGTCCATGCAATGTAGCTGCAACATATTCTTTTATTTAATAAAGAAGCCCTTTATTTTGAACATTGTGTGATTTATATTCTCTCTGGAGACTATCTAATCTTTCTTTATCTTGGCCCTCCAAGATCCAAATCAATGGTATCAGTGCCAAGTTATGATTCCATGGAATGTATAAATATATGACTTTAGTTTGGAAACAAAGGAAGAAGATTAGTTTTCTTTTGTATTACAAGAAGGCCTACATGGTTTATGCATCACGAGGAATTCCTAAAACTTTGTCAATATACAGTTAAGATATTCATACCTTCCGATCTAGGACCAAGATTGAAGTTTGAGGATCAAATGAAAGTAGACATGGTGTGGATTCTCATGGTCACATGTATCTGTGGGTTATAAACCTTAACATACTATGATTGTGCAAAATAAAGATTTCCCCTTAGAAGGATAAAATGAATAAAGAAATTAAAGATTCTAGATCATATATTTTCCAATCCAAGTTGACCATCATCTTTGATTTAGCAAGCAATTCTTTCAATAGCCCATGTTAATATGTTTATTTTTCCATTGTTTTTCCTTTAATTGAATGGGAGATCTGAGCATCAAGTGTGTAGTGTATCGACCATGGGGTTTTGTAGCGGAAGTTTTTTGGTAGTTGTTTCTATCCCTTGATCTCAAACCCTAGTTTTGTGCAACACAAGGTATTTTGTGGCTAATCCTACCACTTCTTCAATGGAAAATCCTTCATCCAATTGGAGAAATCATCCATCTAAAGAGGCTAATTTGTTGAATGGATGCAATAATGAGCACCGACTCAATTTCAAGGAGCTCCCACAAGATGAAATAATTGATTCATCAAAACCTATGCATAAACATAAATCGACCACTGGTACATCTTCTCTTGATCCAACCCACCTATAGGGTACTCAGTATGCATTTCCTCGACTATGTTTTTAGCTGGGAGAAGAGGCTAATTGAAACATGGGAAACTCTTTCCACCTTTGAGGCATTAGAGTTAAGCCAACAATTTCTGGAGGATAAACTTGTCGACCAAACACCTCTCGTTTCCATGTTAATAAGAGCATTTGTTTCCATAGAAATATCAAATGATCCATTCCTCAGGAGGCTCTTATCTCAACAACCAATGATCCTACAAATTTGTTAGCACGCAAAGAAACATTTGCACCAGGATAGATATAAGCCCCCAGAGTATTCCTATCTCTCAAAGTTATTTTGTTGGATTATTCACGTCGTCCTATACTTCGTCATGAGGGCATAGAGGCCCCTAGAGAAATTGGTTTGGATGATGACTTCCATATCTTGCAAAACCATTTAAAGATGGATCTATCCAAGGAGGTGCTAGAGACATGTTACTTGGCTCTGTAGATAAGGAAGGAAGCATAGATTTCCTTTCCATGGATGCTACAAAATTGTCATCTTCAGAATCTAGTGTTGTGCTCATGAACTTGATGGTAGAGAACAACACCCTGGAGCTCCTTGTCTAGAACCTTGCTCGACTCGATGAAGGCCACCATAATGAGTTGGTTGCGGTCTAGAACATCCTAGATATAATAAAAAATATGATTGTGGTTCATCCCACAACGTCAAAATCCATCTACCAAAAGAAAAAGTTCATGCGGTGGCTCCTAAAAAATATCAAGCCCAGTGAATTCAACAACAACGAGTATGCCATGAAAATCATAACCATCCTATTGTAGAGTAGTGACGTGAATCAATGACACCTTGTGCAGATTAATGGAGTCACCACCATGTAGTGGGTTGTCGTCCTCTATAAGTCTTAGGTAGATCTATTTTTTAGGCAGCAATGTTAGTGGAAAGTGAATGTAAGCGAAATTTTGTAAGACTATCATGAACATATTGGAGGTTTGGATTGACACATCATGGATTTTGTTTTGATGTGTCATAAGGATATTGAAACTGATTCTACATGCATAGTTGGATCTAAAGTTACACCATACAGTGCAAAGCATGAGCATGGAAAACCATGGGATAATGACAAACCTTGCTCAACAACTTGTGATCAAATACTAAGAATATAGTTTCAATTTTTAAGAATACCCAAGAATTTTCGAAAGACAAAGAAATTATATTCACTTATAATGTTACTTTCTAGGAGAACCCTGTGAGATGGGCATCATGTCAGGATACTTACCTTCTTATGATAGATGATTTGATCCATTGGTTCTCCATCATCAACTCATTGATGATTGTTACATTTCTTTCTGGAATGGTTGTGGTGCAAACATTGTACTAGGATATCTCAAAATAAAATCAATTAGAAACATAAGAAGACGTTAAAGAGGAAACATTATGGAAGCTGGTCCATGGAGATGTGTTTAGGGCCCTAACCAATGAAATATTCCTTTGTGTCTATGGAGGAGTTGGATATTATTTTTATGCAATGGCACTAGTGAAAAAGATATTTGCAGTCGTTGGTTTCATTTCTCCTTCAAGTCATGGAGGTTTAATGACATTTATGTTGCCATTATGGATGCTTATGGGTTTGTTTGTTAAGTATGTGTCATCATGTCTATATAAAAGTTTGAAGGATATAGGATGGGGAAGAACACCCTAAAGACAACATTCTTGTTGCCATACATTATTGGTTTTTACATTTTCTTTATTCTTAATGCATTGAGAAATCATCTGGTTTATTTCCTTTTGGGACTATGTTTGATTTGGTCCTTTTATGGCTGGGAATTTATGTGTCACTGGTATTTGTCGACAATTTAGTAATGATTCCTAAAGTATCATATTTCTTGATACATTATCTATTTTCAAGCCAGATGAGGCATTTTGGAGCTTTGTATTTTGCATTTCTAGCTATGCATTTGGTAGCTAGGGATTCCCATTGTGATTGGGCTATCTTTGTTGACTATCTTGAAACATACTTTTGGCTATGACAAAACATCCCTCCTAATGCCAAGATATTGTCATGGTGGGACTATCAAATCACAACAATGAGAATAAAAAATGTGAATCTTGAGTAATTGGAGGAAGAATGTACAACATCTGACTGGATAGTTAGAATTTACAAAGACAACCCACCATATTTCCGCTAGGCATATCTGTAAGTGTACTATCTTGAGGTCCATTTTCTAGGCCATGCACTGTTAGTATCATAGTTGGCCCACAAGAATTACAAGGTATATTTATCCTTAGACCCTCATTCATTATGGTTATGGGTCACCCAAAAACCAAAGGTGATGGGTTAACCACACAAAACCCTTGCCATCGAAGTCCATTTGCTAGGCTGCACACTATCAATATCACATCTGGCCAACAAGAATTTCAATGTATCTATATCCTTGGGTATTCGTTCATCATGGTTATGGGTCATCCACAAACCAATGGTTATGGGTCAATCATACAAAACCCATATCTTCAAAAACACTTGGCTTTGGGTCATCCAAAAACCCAGGGTTATGAATCAACCACACAAAAACATTCTTTTACTTGGTTCATATTCAACAAATGCTTCATAGGAGGGAACTTAACACAATTGGGACCATTGCTTCCTAAGGGTGGGAGTGATATGAATGGGAAGTGGCATACACACATGGTATTTACCCATGGTATTGTAATTCAAGAAGGCTATAAATGATGAGCCTCACTTTGTAGAAGAGAAGATTTGTCCATGAAATGTAGTTGCAATAGTTTCTCTTGTTTAATAAAGAATCTATTTCTTTTGAAAATTGTGTGTTTTATCTTCTCTCGAGACTATCCATTTTTTTTATCTTGGCCCTCCATGATCTAGATAAAAACTATATATATATATATTATTATATAATATATATTATTATATTATATATATATATATATATATAATAAATGTAACATCAACATATTTTTCATGAAAATACTATATGCTTGTAATTTACAACATATTTATAAGGATTGATTCAAAACTAATATAATTTAAGGATTTTGAATTTAGTTTTTGCGATTATGATAAATGTTTATATTTTAATACACAATAAGGTGTATCAAAATTTCTACATAAATGGCTTTCAAGGATTATGAAGGATTTTGAGTGCACTTTACATGAGTAGGATAGATGTTAATGTGTTTATGTTTATTAGGTATGTTACAATTAATTGATATATTTAAATTTTGTGTTATGTAAAATAGCTAATTACGTATTGATTTCATTAAAGTAGCATTCACTAATCTTTGAAAACCGTGTGTATATATATATATATATGTATGGGAGATTATCTTAAATATTCATAATTATATTTAGGATTTAAAATGGTCGTGAAGTTAGATTTGAACCCACACTAATGAAGATGACGATTTTCCTCTCAATCATACATGTGTACCTTCACTTAAAATGTATTATTATTATTATTATTTAAATTGACGATGTTGAAAATCTCTAGTTAATTGTGTGTTCTCATTGAGATGGCAAATCTTTCAAGTGAACACTTCATTCATCTTCAGGTACATTAAGATTTTTTTCCTTGAAGATGGGTGGAGTGTTCACCTGAAAAGTCAGATACCTCAATGAGAACACACAATTGCCCAGAAATGTTCATCATCATCAAATTATGGACTGTGAAAATCTACACGTTAAAATTATTAAAATTATGTCATTTTCATTAATCTAAAGTGGATTGCTTATACAAATATGTCAAACCATTGCATATAATTGCTGGATAGTTGGCATTGTATGGATGTATAGTGGTTGCAAGTGTGTTGGCATTGATGTCAACTAGGATGTACTTTTTTTATATGCTTGATATGTCAAGCTCAGGAGGAGTCCTATGGTTGTTGTAATCTGTGGCATAGAATCACCATAGTAGTAGGCTTACTGGAGAAACCATAAAAATAACACTATGGTAGTTGGGAGTCCTAGAATGTGGAGGATATTCTACCTAAAGAGATCAGCTCATATAATCTTGGAATTAGGACAGTTGGTTAGTTCTATGAAAGAGATTTCCAACGATATGTGAAATTCCAGAAATGGCCTCTAAGATCAAATGTTATTGACTACGGCAATTAGGGTATTAAAGTCCAAGGCAGACATAATTTCATACCCTAGAGATTTTAGGGCCTAAAATATCGAGCAGTTCAGCAATTTGGAGATCGGAAGGGAGAATACTGCAGTAAGAAAAATGTGTGAAGGTGAAATATCAAAGGTCAGAAAATCGAATCCTTGGAGGACTAGAACCTCGGGACCACAAAACATCGGGAGTAGAATTTCAGAAGGCATGATATCGAAAGGCTAAGAGCATCAAGACCTGATATCGGAAGGAATGAGCAGGTCATATCAAAACCTCGGAGCAAAGGGAATCAAAATATTGGAAGGAAAGGGTCATCAGAAACTCGAAGAATATGGCCATTGGAACATCGAAGGAAGGAATATCGGAAGGCTCAGAACATCGGAAGAAGGAACCTCATAACTCCTGTCAATTGCAATTCTTTGAAAGTTTTGAGGTTTGTGAGGAAGAGGAAATAACAAAGAAATTCATCACAAAACCAAGGCTTCACGAGACCCTTTCCCTCTCCTCTGGTAGGACACATGGGATTGGTGATTGACCCTGTGAAGTTGACATCGCAGATGATGTTAAGACAACACAACTCTACAATGGACATGTGGTAGTTTGATTTCAGATTTTCAGTAACGTATTAGGGAAAATATGGGTGATACATGTCACCACTAAGGAGGCACCGTGGAGAAATGAAAACAAAATGACGTCATCTCGGAGATTGGAACATCATAGGTCGGGATCTCATAACCTGTAATTGAATTGTTATGAAAACACTATGATTTGATAAAGGTGCTCCGATGTGGCTGGCGCTTAGCTCAAAGAACCAAGAGGGAGAGAATATACATAAGCATATAAGCCCCCGATAGGATGCTCAAAGCCTTAACACCTAAGCGCTAAGCCCCCAATGACAACACCTGGTCATATGAAAAAGAAAAGAAGGTGCTAAGCATGAAGGGGCTCGGACCCTCAGGACCCCAGAATTTCTTATGTCCTTTTTAACAAAAATTACTATATGGGAAACCCCTATATTGTTGTACAAAGGTACCAAAGGATGAATGGGTCAACAACTTGAGATTATATGCAAGATAGAGGAGTTTATTAATGGAGTTAATGGCATATGCAGAGATCATTGTGTTAATGCAACGAGGACAACGACTCTCAGATAAGAGCATTAGGCATATCTTGAGGTTAAAAAAAAGAAGGGGCCACCCTGAGGTACAATCAAGCTCAGAGAGCCATGAATAAGCATGGAGAGCCTCAAGGATAGGAGATTCATTCACATAGAGGACAATGTCTAGTTGAAGTGTGGAATATTGACTGAGAATCAATTATCAGTATGAAGAATCCCACAGAGAGTTGGTAAAGATATTAGGTGCCCATATTCAAAATTTAATGAGGTAGCATAATTGCAACATCAGGCGCAACAACAACATGGAGGTGCTATACAGAGGTACACTCGGGAAGTGAGTCAACAGGAAGGAAAGGCAGTGTTGAGTAGTGTGTAGCATATGAACAAAACCAGTGATTTCCATTGAGAAAACTGGGGAAGAGAGTATTGTGGCAAGTGCTGAAGAATGAGAGCAGAGTGTGTGGGAGATGAGAAACTAACCTAGGTGTTGAACTGGAGCAGTGCATTGTAGAGAGCCTGTGGAATAGAACACAGAAGTATAGAGGATAGGGAGCTACTACGTGAAGCCGAGAGAGACTATAGAACAATGGAGGATCAAGAGCAGAAGTTGATTCGACAGTAACCCAATTTGGTACTTTTCTATAATTGTATGTGCCTTTATTTTCAGTTTGAAAATTGTATGAAAAGTAGAACAATTACAAGAAAAGGTGGTGCCCTACATTCATAGGAGGTTGGTGCCCCTTAGTAAGTTTGTGCTTGCTATCCTAAGGGGGTCGGTGCCTCTAGTGAGTGGGTGCTAAAAGAAAAAATGATGTAATTAAGTAGGTGGTTAATTTACATCATAACAACAAATAGATTGGGTTTTTTCCCTTTGGGTTTCCACGTGAGAATACCAATGTCAATATGTGTATACTGCTCATGTGATGGGTTGTAGGTACATATGAATGTTTCATCTTGCTACCCACTTTATTTATGTATGAACTCTCTCATAAGCATTAGAGAGTAAAGGAAATAACTAAACACATATTCAGTAAAAGTTTGAGGAACCTCACTATTACTGATTCACCCCCACCTTCTCAGTAATTTATTATTCCAACAATTGGTATCAGATCAAGGTTCCTTCAGCAAAGTCTAACCATTGGAAGGTAGATCCATAAGGAATTATGTCTAGGCAAGAGAGTCAAGAGGCTTACTCAAGCAAAATACCAGTCTTTGATGGGACAAAATATGCCTTTTGGAAAGTAAGGATGGATGTGTGTCTTATGTCCTTGGGAGTAAATGTTTGAACTTCCATACTAGTATATTATAATGTCCCTAATGTTCCTCGCATTAATGCAAATGGTAAAAGATTGTATGGAAATAATGCCAAAGCCAAGAATTCTATTCTATTTGGCCTTATTCAATTAGAATTTGTAAAGGTTATGCACTATAAGTCTGCTAAGGAAGTGTGGGTGAAGCTCAATTAGAGTCATAAGGGAGATGAAAAAGTCAAGCAACCTGTTATCACTGAAAAGATTTCAAAGGAAAAGGGTAAGGTAAAAGTTAATTGATCCTACACATACTCATGTTGATCTTGGTCGTGTTCATGCAATAGACATTCGATACAATTCTTAGTTTAAGCAAACAAGACCATGGTGAACAGAGATCAGAAATATTCATCAAATTCAAGCAAGGAAGCTCCTTTCAAAAAATGGAGGCTCTGTGGTCAGTTGTCATGCTCAATACTTCACCTGCAATAAAGGAAGCAAGATACATCGGGAAATGTTTCCTTAACTAAGGAAAATCACGTAGAAAGTAAGGTACACGGGGAAGGTCTACACATGAAAAAAATATTCCAAAACATTTTTTTGTAATCAAATAAGAACAACATAGATAATTAATTTTGAAGATCCTTGTGGAGACCAAAAGCAAAAAAAGGAGGAACTTTCTCTCCTTGTTTTTACCAATCAATTTCTAGAAGTGTTTTTGAGCAGTTAAAAACTCATCTCTAAAAAGTGAAAGAGGTTTTCATTCTTAAGATACCGAAGTACAAAATCCTCTTCCACTTTCTTCAAATCCATTATGATTTGAGAGAAATGAATGATAAAACTTGCACTACGAAACTGCTATAGGTGCAGTTTTCCACAAGCATATTTTTACACCTATTATTCAAAGAATCATTCTAGGCGATAAGAAAGATGTTTCCAAAAACCAAGAGAGGTTTTTGTTCAGCATGGATTGGTTCACAAAATCTGCCTTCATTTTTTCCAAATACATTTTGTATGAGAAGTTATGAGCTCTGTCCCAAGACCTATTTTTCAGCCAGAACAGAGCAAGGGACAATCTCCTAGTTTCTAGGAACAACAAAAGGATGAGTCATCAAGGGCCAGTTGGAAGGTTATGAGCACCATGAAATTCGACTTCATGGAGTTTTGGGTGTCAAATAATGCTTTAAATGTTTAAATAAGGTTGTTGTAATCATAATAAGGAGTTACACTCCTAGTTGTATTAAGTCTCTAGGACTCCTAGTTAGCTATCCTTTGTATTAAATAGTTAGTTTGAAGTGTCAATAGGGGTCAAATTAGGAGGAATTCGAATTCCCCTCATGCTGGAGGAAGGAATCTACATGAATTCTATATATGGTAGAAGAACTAATGTATTAAGGGTTGGAAAATTTCAAGAGAAACAAGCCTATTATGTTATTGCAGAACACTGTATGTTTTATGTTAATGCAGAAGTTTGGCTTTACTACTCAACATTCAGAGAGGGTTTTATGTGTTTTATTTCCTCATGGTTTTCTTCATTTTCTCACTTGTAGTGGTATGAACACATGTTACTTAGAATTCATTGATAATGCTCTAACTTCCTTCATGTGTTCATAAACCGTGTTTCCTTTATTATGTCTCTAATTTGCTGGTAGATTAAAACTCTTTATCCCCTGACTTCCATGTAAGTTGATCTGCTATTGTACTAAAACATACTCTAACTCCATAGCCCAATAGATGCTTGTTGATTGGAATTTCAACCATTTATACATTTTCATTTGATTTCAATCCATAGAGTTAGCCATCTAATCTTTACCAAACATCTTTAACCTAGTGAGAGAGCCCTCTCAGGTTGAGGAGGCTAAGCCTCAGCCAAAATTTGGTTTGAAAGAGTTACAGAAGGTCTTCCTGATTAGCAGCCTATCAGGGGTCAAGGTTTTGTGATAACACAACCCAAACTTCAAACCTTCATAATGAGGTTTGAAAGCTGAAAAATGAGTGAAGATGAAGGCATAACAGAATAATTCCTCAGAGTTGATGATGTAACCAATATGATTAGAGGACTTGGTGAAGAAATCAATGAATATATGATTGTTCAAAAAGTCTTAAGATATCTGTCCATGCGATTTAATGCCAAAATATCAGCAATTGAAGAGATGGTTGATTTAGAAAATCTCAAGATGGATCAGTTTCTTGGTACTTTCAAAACTTATGAGATGAGAGCAGGAAGAGAAAAGCCTGAACCTAAGGAAACAATATTCAAAATGTTTAAGAAGGACAAGGAGCACAAAGGTCATCAAGATTTCTCCAACTGTGAATCTGATTATAAGTTGGCTCAATTAGCCAAGAAACTAAAGTGTGGCTCAAGAAAATGTAAAGGGAAGTTTCCCTTTAATTGTTTTGACTATGGAAGAGTTGGACATTTTTCATCCAAATTCCCTTATAAAGAAAAGGTTGAAAAGGAAGATGATCAAAAGTTTGGGAAAATGTCTCAGAAATATCAGAAAAAGAAGTTCTATAAGAAAAAAAGGCTCTACTCTAACAAGGATAGTTCAACACCAAAGTTAGATAGTGAAGACTCTTTGAAGGATGATTCAGATATGTATTTACTTATGGCATTTGGAACATACTCCAAGAACCAAAATATTATTGACTCTGAAGAGGAAGAATAAGAAGAAAGAGTGGTGGACCTTGAAGGGGAACTCATCAACACTCTTGATAAGTTAAAGAAAGTAAAGAAAATGAATAAGCAACTGAGAGAATAACTACAATGTGTTGACTAAGGTATGTACAACTCTGACAATGAGGAGTTTGTTTACGAAAACGAAAAAATTGATGGAGCCATTAAGAGCAAATATGGTTTAGCTCTTATACTAGAAGAAAAACAAGGAACATGTGAGAAACTAGAAGAAGAGAACAAGCAATTAAAATAGGATTTTTTCAAGGTAAATAAGGAAACAATCTAAAAAACATGCAAAGATGAAATTTTTTCCTTGAAAGTAAAACTAGAAGAATCTAAATGAAAAGAAGACATTATTCAAGGTTCAATCCATGAATGGGAAGAAATCTGTCATAGTCTCGAGGTAGAGGTTGTCTCTCTAAGAAAAAATCTTGAGAAAATAAAGATTGAAAAAGGAATAAATGAGAAAATTGTAGAAGGAACAAGAAAGTGAGATCATATTCTAAGCATTCATAGATCTTTAGGAAACAAAACAGGCCTGGGTTACTCCATAACATAGGAGTCTTCTATGGGAAAGATGAGCTTCAGGTCTGCAAGATTTGAGGAACCTCTTAGAAATGTGAAACTGCATCAAGCAAGGGTCAATGAAGATAAAAACAGAGAAAACTAGAGAGGAGCCCTTCACTAGAATAATAACTTCATCCACCCCAAGGAACCACACCACTAGAGGATGAATCAATCAACCAGAAAACAGAGGTACCTTCATGCACAAAATCATGGACCTTTCAACTTTAGGTACTCTCATTTATTCTATGATCAGTGTTATAAATGTCACATCTTTGGGGATAAGGTTGTTGAATGTAAAAGGATCAATGTTGAAAGAGATTAAAATTTTAGATACAATAAGTATCAAAAATTTAGATCTCAAAACTATACACAAAAATCGAAATGCTTTCTCTCCCTTAATGAGTGGTGTTGAATGCTTTAAATGTAATAATTTTGGGCACAAGGAAAGTGAGTGTAGAAGTAGGATATAGTATCCATCAAGGTCTCAAAACACTTGGTGTTTAGTTGTTCGAAAGGATAAGAATACTTGGAAATGAAAATATGGAACGAACATGGAATGTGGACTCGCTTTGTCAATAAAAAATCAAGAAAACAGATGGTATGGGGATAGTGGATGCTCCAAGCATATGACTTGGGATAAGAGTAAGGTTTTGTTACAAAACGAAAAGGACAGAGGGAACAATGTAATGTTCAGTAACAATGGTCGAATAAGAATTAAAGGTAAAGGCATAGTCAGTATTGATAAAAAAACAAAAGAATAAAATGTGCTATATGTGGAAGGTATCAAGCACAACTTGCCAGTGTTAGAAAATTGTGTGATAATGGCTATGATGTGACCTTTCGATCCAAGGAATATGAGATCTGCAATATAAAGAATGGAAAGATGGTGGGAAAAACAATTATAACTCATAATAATGTATATATGTATGATGACTCTAGAATAAACTTCTATTTAAGAAAGACGAATGAAGCACAATTATGGAACAAGAGGCTTGGCCATATGAATTTTGATAGTTTAATAAAAGTCAACAAGATGAGAGTTGTGAGAGTATTACGAAGACTGTCAAGGCTTGATAACTCAATTTCCAAGTCATGTCAATTTGGCAGGAAAACTAGGACTCATTTCAAGTAAGAAGAGTTATCCTCATCTAGAACACTGAAGCTAATTCACACAGATATTTGTGACCCAATGAGAGAAACAAAACAAAAAGGCAAAAGGTATTTCATGTTGATCATTGATGATTTTACTAGGGCCACTTGGATCTTGCTCTTAAAAGAAAATTTGGATGAATTTAAGCATTTTAAAAAAAAATAATGCTTAAGTAGAAAATGAGAAAGACTTAAAGATAAAATGCTTAAGTTCAGACAAAGGAGGAGAATACACTTCAAGAGTGTTTGAAGAATTCTATGAAGAGCATGTCATTAGGAGGCAAAATTCAGTAGCTAGAAATCCACAACAAAATGGAGTAGTGGAGAGAAAGAATATAAAAATCTAGGAAATTGATAGAGCTATGTTGGATGAAGCAGACGTATCCCACATCTTCTGGGGAGAAGCATATCAAGAAGTAGTGTACCTATCAAATAGAAATCAACTCAGGCCTAACAATGATAAAAATCCCTATGAGTTATGGAAGGGAAGGCCTGCATCAATGTAGCACTTCAGGGTGTTTGGGAGAAAATGCTTTATCAAAAGGAATGATAAAAATCTCAGAAAATTTGATTCATGTGCTGCTGAGGGCATAAAACTTGGGTACTCTACTCGAAGCAAAGGATACAAGTTTTACAACAAATGGACAAAGAAGGTTGAAAATTGCATTGATTTAGTAGTAGACGAAATTGCTTCACAAATAGGGTCCTCCCAGGGAACCGTGAAATCAGGTGGAGAAGAAAATTCAAATATGGAACCCTTAGATAAAGATAAAAATAGATTCAGATAATGCAGGCAAGGAAACGAGCATAACTCCAAGGCCCAAAACACCTATTAGGTATGCATAGAAGGAACATCTTGAGATCCAGATTCTTGGAGATCAAATACATGGTGTTCAGACCATGAGGAAACTTGTTGGCATATCAAGTTATGTAAATCTTGTTGTGTTATCTCAGATTCAGCCTAAAAATATAAGTCAGGAAACTGAGGACAAGCTCTTGGTAAGAGCTATGAATGCATAACTTGATCAAATTAAAAATAATAATGCTTGGGAGCTTGTTCCAAGACCTAAAGAGAAAAAGGTCATTGGAACCAAATGGGTTTTCAAAAAAAATATAAATAAGCAGGGTCAAGTAACTAGGAACAAGGCTCGATTGGTATACAAAATGTTGTTGAGTATTGGAAAAGGTATGTTTTTACCACTTATTTCTTTATCTTTTCCTTTGAATCATAACTTCTTTACATTCTAAGATGGAAATATGTTAAAGAATTATGATAAAATTAAGGAGATTTGTGATTGACACAAAATGACTAATTATTATCTTTTTCTATACAGAAAGTGAAGAAAATGGAAAATGATTATTCAGGAGGAAATGACAAAGCAGAAGCAATTGTTGTCCCTTTGACAGGAAGCCATATCTAGATGAGGAGATCAAGATTAGAGTGCATGATCCAGGAAAAGGAAGAGGAAACGCGACATCAGCGCAAGAAGACAAAACAATAACTGGAGATCAAAGATAAAGAGAATCCCTCAGGATCCTTCGATCTTGAGGGATCGTTGTAACTCTTCCATTTATGATTAATATATACCTTAGTTGTTGTTCCATTATCTAATCCTGGAGTAACCACAACAGTGCTTCCCTGGTGGCTAAGGGCCTGGCCCTAGTGGATCCACTTGCTTCTTGTATCATTATTTTACAATTATAGTCATGTGTGGTTTGATTTCCTTTACATTTCCTTAATTTACTTTATTCAATAATCTTTTGTTTCTGAATGTTTCCCTGAATTGCTCTGTTTTATCAAAATCGTAATTGGATAGCAAGATTATTCTTTCCGACTTGAAATGTCATGTTGTTCATTATGAAATAATATTGCATTGTCTAATTCGGATTCTGCTATTCATTTACAGATTGCTATTACTGTTCATTTATAGTTGCGATTGATGTTCATTTACAATTGTGATTGTTGTTCATTTAACTGTTGTTCCATTATAACTGTAATTGTCGTTCCTTTATATTTGTGGTTAATGTCTTACGTGTTAGAATAAGATTACTAATTCAATTAATCTATAGTCACTGTGTGTTTACACTTAATTAAGTTTGTTGTTCAATCTCTGTAGATTTAATTAGGTTTGTTGTTCCTTTCTTATTTAAAGGTTGCTATTCAATTAATTTCGGTTAAGATTGCTACTCAATTTACTTCTGTAGATTAATCTTTGTTGTTTGATATTTTCAATAGATTTAATTGATGTTCTTTTTCTATTAATAGAATTGTTATTTCCAGCATTTACTTGAGTGTGGATAGAAAGATCTACAACTGTAACGAACAATGACTACTGTTGTCTAGTTCTCAGATTGAGATCCTGTCTGTGGTTGATTTTCATTTACACCACTTTACAAGGGAAAGAGTTATCATTACTACATCCTTGACAGATGATTGTTGTATTTTATTGAGTGAATGATTTAGTTACAAAGCATTTAAGTTTTTTGCCATTACAATTAGATTTTTTTTCCAGCATTCAGTTACTTTTGCAAGCACTATACTGCAAACATTACTCTTGAACAAGTGACCGCCTCAGACTGAGTACACTCTTGAGAAAAAATCATACCTAGATTGATAATTAATGTAGGGTAAATAGGGGTTAACAGACACCTTTTTATCACTCAACATTTTGGCGTCGTTGCTAGGGAGAGTGTAGCCATTTGTTTCTTTTGAAAAGAGAGTAGTGTAAGTACCTACTAGGAGAAAGTTGGGTTCTAAAAATGGAAGATAATTGTTGGCATTATGATACAAGTGTTGTCCTTGATGGCAAGATGACAGATTATAGTGTATCAGATCAGTAGCAAAGAATTGATGATCAGACTACAAAGAATGAAGAAAGCTGAGTATATACGCAGGTTCACTATATACCAAGTCGCGTACATAGGCAGGTTATATGCAGGTTCACTATGTACCAAGTCGCGTATATACGCAGGTTCGCTATATACCAAGTAGGGTATACACACAGGTTCTCTATATACAAAAACGCGTATACACGCGAGATTTCTGATCAGAAGTCGCGTATGCGTATGCACGCACTTTCATGCAAGGAAAAGCGCGTACATGTGGGAAAGCTTATTTTTGGGTCCATGGTATTTGGACCTATGGTTTTGGTTCTTGGTATTGCGTCCAAAGTGTTGAACCCAGGTATTCGGTCCCTGGTATTGGTTCTCAATGGTTTTGGACCATGGTGTTGAGTAAGGCCTAAGGCTATAAAAGGAGAAGAAGATCATTAGGCAATAGTATTGAGAAAGTCTTGAATATCTGATGAAGTATGAGATCCAGTATGCAGGTTATGGGTTTATGATGCATTGCTTGATTTGAGCTAAGGAGGAATCTCACCAGTTGATGGAGAACAAGATCTAAGGATAGATCGGGATCAAATGGTTTGAAATGACTATCTTTATATGGTTGATTATGATTATTCTAGATCTATATACTGACACATGTAATGTTCTGAATTGGGTATAACTTAAGTTTGAAATAGCTGCAAGTCATGATTGAATGTTTATAGATCTGTACGTGGGTTGGCTTTGGTAAAAGCGCGTATGTATGCGGGTTTGGTTTGTCCAAGTAGCGTATACCATTTAAG
>APFE031741602.1:350860-363966 GCA_000404065.3 Pinus taeda | reverse complement strand
GGTTTATTATTCCCTTAGGTTTATAATATCAATCATGGTAAACCATTGTCAATCATAGCCAACCATGGTCAACAATGGCTGAATGTCACATTGTGACAAGGATTGTCTCACCATGAAAATAAATCATGTTTATTTTAGTCTTTGTAATATTTATATTTGTGTTTACGAATGTTGGGTTTATAATATTAGTCCATTGGGTTTAATATTATTCCTTTGGGTTCACAATCCCTTGGGGTTTTAGTATTAATCCCTTGGGTTTATTATTCATTTGGATTTATAATGTAAATAACTTGGGTTTATTATTCCCTTAGGTTTATAATATCAATCATGGTCAACCATTGTCAATCATATCCAACCATGGTCAACCATGTTTGAATGTTTCGTTATGATAAGGATTGTCTCACCATCAAAATAAACCATGTTTATTTTAGTGTTTGTAGTATTTATATTTGGGTTTATCAATGTTGGGTTTATAATATTAGTCCCACGGGTTTACTATTATCCCCTTCGGTTCATAATCCATTGGGGTTTTAGTATTAATCCCTTAGTTTTATAATTCCTTTGGGTTTATAATATCAATCCCTTGGGTTTATTATTCCCTTAGGTTTATAATATCAATCATGATAAACCATTGTCAATCATAGCCAACCATGGTCAACCATGGTTGAATGTCATATTGTGACAAGGATTGTCTCACCATGAAAATAAATCATTTTTATTTTAGTCTTTGTAATATTTATATTTGGGTTTACGAATGTTGGATTTATAATATTACTCCCTTGGGCTTAATATTATTCCCTTGGGTTCACAATCCCTTGGGGATTTAGTATTTAATCCCTTGGGTTTATTATTCATTTGGATTTAAAATATCAATCCCTTGGGTTTATTATTCCTTTAGGTTTATAATATCAATCATGGTCAACCATGGTTGAATGTCGCATTGTGACAATGATTGTCTCACCATCAAAATAAATCATGTTTATTTTAGTGTTTGTAGTATTTATATTTGGGTTTACCAATGTTGGGTTTATAAAATTAGTCACATGGTTGAATTTCACATTTTGACAAAGATTGTCTCACCATGAAAATAAACCATGTTTATTTTAGTGTTTGTAATATTTATATTTGGGTTTACCATATTACTCCCATGGTTTATTCTCCCACTTTGACAAATGTTGTCTCACCATCAAAATAAATCATGTTTATTTTGGTCTTTATAATATTTACATTTGGGTTTACGAATATTGGGTCTATAATATTAGTCCCTTGGGTTTAATATTATTCCCTTGGGTTCAAATCCCTTGGGGTTTTAGTATTAATCTCTTGGGTTTATGATTCATTTGGGTTTTAATATCAATCCCTTTGGTTTATTATTCCCTTAGGTTTATAATATCAATCATGGTCAACCGTGGTTGAATGTCACATTGTGACAAGGATTGTCTCACCAAGAAAATAAATCATGTTTATTTTAGACTTTGTAATATTTATATTTGGCTTTACGAATGTTGGGTTTATAATATTAGTCCCTTGGGTTTAATATTATTCCCTTGGGTTCATAATCCCTTGGATTTTAGTATTAATCCCTTGGGTTTATTATTCATTTTGGTTTATTATATCAATCCCTTGGGTTTATTATTCCCTTTGGTTATAATATCAATTATGGTAAACCATTTTCAATCATAACCAAACATGGTCAACCATGGTTGAATGTCGCATTGTGACAAGAATTGTCTCACCATCAAAATAAACCATGTTTATTTTAGTGTTTGTAGTATTTATATTTGGTTTATCAATGTTGGGTTTATAATATTAGTCCCATGGGTTTAATATTATTCCCTTCGATTCGTAATCACTTGGGGTTTTAGTATTAATCCCTTAGTTTTATAATTCCTTTGGGTTTATAATATCAATCTCTTGGGTTTATTATTCCCTTAGGTTTATAATATCAATCATGGTCAACCATTGTCAATCATAGTCAAGCATGGTCAACCATGGTTTAATGTCACATTGTGACAAGGATTGTCTCACCATGAAAATCAATCATGTTTATTTTAGTCTTTGTAATATTTATATTTGTGTTTACGAATGTTGAGTTTATAATATTAGTCCATTAAGTTTGATATTATTCCCTTGGGTTTAATATTATTCCTTTGGGTTCACAATCCCTTGGGGTTTTAGTATTAATCCCTTGGGTTTATTATTCATTTGGGTTTATAATGTAAATAAGACGGGTTTATTATTCCCTTAAGTTTATAATATCAATCATGGTCAACCTTTGTCAATCATAGCCAACCACGACCAACCATGTTTGAATGTTGCATTTGTGACAAGGATTGTCTCACCATCAAAATAAACCATGTTTATTTTAGTGTTTGTAGTATTTATATTTGGGTTTATCAATGTTGGGTTTATAATATTAGTTCCATAGGTTTAATATTATTCCCTTCGGTTCATAGTCCCTTGGGGTTTTAGTATTAATCCCTTAGTTTTATAATTCCTTTGGGTTTATAATATCAATCCCTTGGGTTTATTATTCCCTTAGGTTTATAATATCAATAATGGTCAACCAATGTCAATCATAGCCAACCATGGTCAACCATGGCTGAATGTCACATTGTGACAAGGATTGTCTCACCATGAAAATAAATCATGTTTATTTTAGTCTTTGTAATATTTATATTTGGGTTTACGAATGTTGGGTTTATAATATTAGTCCATTGGGTTTAATATTGTTCCCTTGGGTTCACAATCCCTTGGGGTTTTAGTATTTAATCCCTAGGGTTTATTATTCATTTGGTTTTATAATATCAATCCCTTGAGTATATTATTCCCTTAGGTTTATAATATCAATCATGGTAAACCATTGTTGAATGTCGCATTGTGCTAAGGATTGTCTCACCATCAAAATAAATCATGTTTATTTTAGTGGTAGTAGTAGTTATATTTGGGTTTACCAATGTTCGGTTTATAATATTAGTCCCATGGTTGAATGTCACATTTTGACAAAAATTGTCTCACCATGAAAATAAACCATGTTTAGTTTAATGTTTGTAATATTTATATTTGGGTTTACCAGATTAGTCCCATGATTGAATGTCCCATTTTGACAAATATTGTCTCACCATCAAAATAAATCATATTTATTTTGGTCTTTGTAATATTTACATTTGGGTTTATGAATGATGGGTCTATAATATTAGTCCCTTGGGTTTAATATTATTCCCTTGGGTTCATAATCCCTTGGGGTTTTAGTATTAATCCTTTGGGTTTATTATTCATTTGGGTTTTAATATCAATCCCTTGGGTTTATAATAACAATCATGGTCAACCATGGTCAACACTGGTTGAATGTCACATTGTGACAAGGATTGTCTCACCATGAAAATAAATCATGTTTATTTTAGACTTTGTAATATTTATATTTGGTTTTTGGACATTATTTCACAACAAAATTCTTACTAGAGAAAATTTGTGCAAAAGGAATATAGCAGGACCACACAGATGCGCCCTCTGCAAAGGAGATCTGGAAACTGCAAATCATCTGTTCATAGGGTGTGATTTTGCGAAGGAGGTATGGTCCACCTTCTTCTCCGGGTTGAATGTGAGCCCCCAACTCAAAGCACGATAGCCTCCATGTTTACTTCCTGGAATGCCAGCTATCCCCACCGTATTGTCAACAAATCAATTTGGCACAAAGTGTGGATAATTGTTCCAAAATATGTTTACTGGAAAATCTGGTTAGCCCGGAACGAGATTATTTTTAATAACACTGAGTTGCCCGCAGCAAAAGTGGCGGAACAGGCAAAGAAGCTACTCTTAGAAACTCTTAATCACACTTCAATAAAGGAAGACAACTCCCTTAGAAGTGAAGAAAGAGCGTGGTTGGAAGATTATACAGGAAAGACCAGACATTCAGAAAATATGCTCCCAAACCACAAGGAAAGATGGCAGATCTGTGAATCTGAGGACAACTTCCACAAGTGGTGGAAATCCCAGGACAAGTGTACTATTTTCTTTGATGGAGCCTGAAAAGGCAACCCAGGGAGGTTAGGAGCAAGAGGTGTGATCTTCTTTCAAAACGGGAAAAAAGAAGAATTCAGCTGGGGCCTTGGACTGAAAACCAACAATCAAGCTCAAATTCTAAGTCTCTTGAAAGCCTACCAAATTGCCAGAAAAGAAAATCCAAACGAAATTCTAATCATAGGTGATTCAGAATTGCTGATAAAAACAATGGTAAAAAAGAAAAGGCTCAAGGATCCGGCACTAAATAAACAGCTAACAAGAGTAAACAGAACTCTGAAAGACTTCCATTTGGTTCAAATATGCCACATTCTCAGAGGACTAAACAAAGATGCAGACAGATTGACAAATATTGGATGCTCTCTACAAGAAGGAATGATTAGCATAAATGCAGAATCTCTGATCAAGGCAACCATTCCTTAAGTGGAAAGAGTGCTTTTGTAACTTTTGGAAATTGTAATGGTTGATTAGGTTTTGCCCGACCAACTCTCTATCAATAAAACTTAACCGTTTCAGTTAGTTTTTTATAATATATATATTATAATATTATATATATTATAATATATAATATATATATATATTTGGTTTTAAGAATGTTGGGTTTATAATATTAGTCCCTTGGGTTTAATATTATTCCCTTGGGTTCATAATCTCTGGGTTTTATTATTAATCCCTTGGGTTTATTATTCATTTTGGTTTATAATATTAATCCCTTGGGTTTATTATACTCTTTGGTTTATAATATCAATCATGGTAAACCATTGTCAATCATAGCCAAACATGGTCAACCATGGTTGAATGTCGCATTGTGACAAGAATTGTCAAACACTAAAAAAAAACCATGATTATTTTAGTGTTTGTAGTATTTATATTTGGGTTTACCTATTTTGGGTTTATAATATTAGTCCCATGGTTGAATGTCACATTTTGACAAAGATTTTCTCCCCATGAAAATAAACCATGCTTATTTTAGTGTTTGTAATATTTATATTTAGGTTTACGAATGTTGGGTTTATAATATTAGTCCCTTGGGCTTAATATTATTCGCTTGGGTTCATAATCCCTTGGGGTTAGTGTATTAATCCCTTGGGTTTATTATTCATTTGGCTTTATAATATCAAACCTTTGAGTTTTTTATTCCCTTAAGTTTATAATATAAATCGTAGCCAAACATGGTCAACCATGTTTGAATGTCGCATTGTGACAAGGATTGTCTCACCATCAAAATAAAATAATTTTATTTTAGTGTTTGTGGTATTTATATTTGGGTTTACCAGTGTTGGGTTTATAATATTAGTCCCATGAGTTTAATATTATTCCCTTCGGGTCATAATCCCTTGGCGTTTTAGTATTAATCCCTTTGTTATATTATTCCTTTGGGTTTAGAATATCAATCATGGTCAAGCATTGTAAATCATAACAAACCATGGTCAACCATGTTTGAATGTCACATTGTGACAACGATTGTCTCACCATCAAAATAGAGCATGTTTATTTTAGTGTTTGTAGTGTTTATATTTGGGTTTAACAATGTTGGGTTTATAATATTAGTCACATGGGTTTAAAATTATTTCCTTGGGTTCATAATCCCTTGGGGTTTTAGTATTAGTCCCTTAGTTTTATTATTCCTTTAGTTTTATAATATCAATCCCTTGGGTTTATTATTCCCTTAGGTTTATAATATCGATCATGGTCAACCATTGTTAATCATAACCAACCATGGTCAACCATGGTTGAATGTTACATTGTGACAAGGATTGTCTCACCATGAAAATAAACCATGTTTATTTTAGTCTTTCTAATATTTATATTAGGGTTTACCAATGTTGGGTTTATAATATTAATCCATTGGGTTTAATATTATTTCCTTGGGTTCATAATCGTTTGGGGTTTTAGTATTAATCATTTTGGTTTATTATTAACTCTGGTTTATAATATCAACCATGGTCATCTTTATTAATCTCTTGTGTTTGTAATACCAATTCCTTGCGCTTCTTGGTCCCTTAAGTTTTTAATATTTATTCCCTTGGGTTCTTAATCCCTTAGGGTTTTAGTATTAATTCCTTAGTTTTATTGTTCCTTTAGGTTTATAATATCAATCCCTTGGGTTTATTATTCCCTTAGGTTTATAATATCGATCACGGTCAACCATTGTCAATCATAACTAACCATGGTCAACCATGGTTGAATGTCACATTATAACAAGGATTGTCTCACCATGAAAATAAACCATGTCTATTTTAGTCTTTCTAGTATTTATATTAGGGTTTACCAATGTTGGGTTTATAATATTAGTCCCTTGGGTTTAATATTATTTCCTTGGGTTCATAATCACTTAGGGTTTTAGTATTAATCCTTTGGATTTATTATTAACTTGGGTTTATAATATCAATCATGATCATCTTTATTAATCTCTTGCGTTTGTAATACCAATTTCTTGCGCTTCTTGATCCCTTAGGTTTTTAATATTTATCCATTGGGTTCACTAATTCCTTGGGTTTATAATATTAAATAATTGGGTTTATTAGTTCCTTGGGTTTATAATATTATTCCCGTTGGTTCATAATTCCCTGGGATTTTAGTATTAATTCCTTGGGTAATAATAAACAAAAGGGACTAATATTATAAACTCAATGTATACAAACCTTAAGATAAATAATAAAAATACTAAAATAAACATGGTTGAATTAATCAAGCCTAAGGCTAATAATAATAATATATATTATTAGTAATATTAATAAATTAATATTACTATTATTATTATGAGTTTACATTATTAATAATAATATTAATATAATAAATCATAAATATATAAATATATAAGAATTATTATTATTCATATAGTTATTAATTATCATAAATATTGGTATTTAAAAGATTACACGTAATAGTTCATTTATCACTATTCTAATTACTATTGCGATCATGATTTTTTATTATGAGCTAATATTTATTATTATATAATAATTCAATATAATTGTGATTATTATTATTATTATTTTTTTATATTATTGTTACAATAGTATATTATTAAACCTAACATATTTATTATAATAATAATAAAATCAAATAGTAATATTATTTATTATTATTAATATAATAACTATATATTATTATTTATTATTATACTAATATATTATAATAATTATTAATATTATTAATATAATAGCTATTATATTATTATATTTTTAAATTACTATAAATGATAATCTAATATTATTTATGAGTTTATATTATTATTATAATATTAATTAATATTCATATAATAATATAATAAATAATCTTGTTGTTTTTTTTTTATCTCTAACATCTAATTCTATTAACCAGAAATCAAAATATTTTTACATATGTCGGCGGCTGCAAGGGCAGGAGCCCGCAAGCCATTCACATTAGAAAACTGCCCCATTACTGTAAAAACCGGGGAGAATCAGAGACATACAACCAATTATATTGGCTTTACAAGCATACAGAGAGTGATAGACAAGAAGAAAAACAGAGAAACAGAACTGGTAGCCCGGGTCCAGGAAAAGAACAGATGTCGCGTCGATGAGAGACCCAAAACTGGAATTGATGCTATCAAGCTGAGCCATGGCCAAAATGACTGGGCAATGCTCCCGGAGCATCCACCGAAGAACCAAAAAAGGAAAAGAACACCGCAAGTTATTCATTTTTCTCAGCTTCCTCCTGTGTCTCCTCAGCATCCTAACACGCGTCATCGTGACTAAGGGGCTCCTTGCTTTCCATCACCTTGCCTTCTGTCACCTTGTCGGTGTTTCCTGCATCAGTCTCCACTTCGAATTGATCACAATCAACCAGGGGAGGGATAATGGGGGGCAGATTGACCTGCAGAACAGGTTCAGTCTCCCTCTTGATACCCAGAGAATCCTCGGCCGAGGAGCGCTCACTGCTGTGAGAGGAATTGGGAACAATGCAGGAGAGAGGGGCGACCTGGTTATCTTCTTCTGACATGATAATGGTAATCTGGGCGGAAATCAAAGGCCTGTTCAAGTTGCTCTGGAATTTAAAATGGGTGGTTTGAAAGGCACTGTTAGGAATCGGCTTGCGAGGAGGATTGCTGGGAGGAGGGCCCTCAGGAGAGGAAGAGAGGTTGATGGGCAAGAGCACGGGGTTGGGCCGAGGATGGACTGAGGGTCGCTTGCTACTGCCAGGGCGGTCACCCGAACGAGTCCACTTCCCTAGACGCTTCATATTACCAACGGACACATAAAACTCAAAGGAATAGAGCATAAACCTAGAAGAATGCCCCAAATGAACCGGAGGCTCGTAAGAACAAACAAAAGAGGCTCGAGACCGAGAAGAAAAGCAGATATAACTGATATTGCAGTTAATAAACCACTTACCCCAAGACACCGAACGAGTTCCTCTGTGCAGCGCATAGGTAAAATTGAGGTGCTACAAATTCAAACCCGAACAGGCTTGAATCTCACCTCTGAAAACGGGCGCGTTCTCACCTTCACAACATAGCTGAAGAACAAACTGAGCACCAGAAGCCTGAACACTGGAAGTGGAAAAAACGAAGGGGAACGCCATGTATATAACCCTCAATAGGCAGCTTCAGGCATCGTCCTGCATTAATGGCGCTGGCCTGCCCCAACCTGCAGTCATAAAAACATTCTTCCCGCGATCGAATGAAATCTGGGGCTCCACGCTGCAAAGCAGGTGGCAGTACCTGGGACTATTAAATTGCATGAATAGCATTGATGGCCAGGACGTCACCCGGATCCGGGATAAATAATCTTGTTGTTGATATTTATATAGTTATTAATAATTTTAATACCCATAATAATTATTAATGTGGTTGATATAAACCTATCCGTATTTATCAACTACATTGGTAAATGTGTCTTTGCTAGAGAAAATTAATTTTATTAATTTTTTGAAAACTTGACATAGGGGTAGGCTGTAAATTTGTTGTAAAATGAGCTAAAAAATCACACTGGGCTGTAAAATGAGCCTCTCTAAACAAGTTATTTTCAAATAAAAACAACTATGTTGCGAAGTCTGAAATGAAGAATGAGATTGGAATAGGCAAACTTAAATATAAATAAGAAACAAAATTGGAATAATTAGTATCGAATTTATCTTGATTTGACATAACAGTCTCTGCAATCGTGACTCGTGAGGGGAATTCTTCATTGATGTTTTCAATCCGAGGCTGTCGCTTCCAAGGGGGTTTCCATAATTCTTGGTACATCGTTGTAACAGCAATCTAGAGCCCCCGTCCATCTATGAAAGAAAAAATAGCTGCTCAAGTCTACGCGAGTGTAGACTTTGGTGGTTCCTCTACGCGAGTGTAGACTTTGCTGGTTCCTCTACGCGCATTGCAAAGTGCCTTGTTGATTGCGGAGGAGTCTGTGGACTCCTCCGAGTCTCACATTTATTAATGAGTTTTCATCATTAAAATGACCTCAATGGAACCACACTAGACGTTCAATCATGAACTGGTCAAAACAACGAACCACAAAACTTTGTATAAAGACATGAAGGAGATGCTGGGAAACTTTGTATAAAGACCTGAAGGAGCTGGTGGTGATTATAAATATAGATTTTTGGAAAATATCTAAAATCCCAACTCAATTATTTAACCCCACACTTATCTTATCTTATCCTTATAATGACCATTTCAATGGGTGTATCTGTAACATCTTTTCTTGGTAATGACCATTTCATATAAGGGAAACCATATTTCTTCATTGATGTTTTCGACCCGGGGCTGTCGCATCCTAGGAGGTTGCCATAATTCTTGGTAAAACGCTGTAACAACAATCCAAACCTGTCGAGCTATGGAATCTGCGAAAAAAGAAACAGTCGGTGCTCCATTTTAAATCAGAAAATCAAAGTCTACACGACTGTAGACTTTGCTTGTTCCTCGACGCGCATTGCGAAGTGGACGGCATATTGTATTTCAATCAATGAGTTTTCATCATTAAAATGACCTCCACAGACGTTTAATCATGACCTTGTGAAAGACAACGAACCAGAAAACTTTGTATAAAGAGCTGGTCAAAGACGACGAACAAGAGAACTGTGTATAAGTAACTGAAAGCACTGGTGGTGATTGTAGATTTAGATTTTAGAAATATCTAAAACCCCAACTCAATAATTTTACGTAGCTGAAAGAGCTTGTGGTGATAACATCCTTTTCATCCTTAAGCTGCTACAACCCGCTGCTATGCTTGAGGGACAGGGTATTAGCCTTCTAGGGTAATACTTTGTTCACCTTATTTAGCCAGTCTTTTTGTTTTAGTTGTGTATTATTTATATGATATATTGATTTATTAAAAAAAAAATTATCATGAGCCTGTTGGGGAATTTTATTCTTTTAATTTGTTGGGTAAAGATTAGTAAGGGATATCACAATATTTTTTCATATTTCTCTGCTTGGGTAGGTGGGAAGATGGGTCTCGAAGAGTCCCTAGTAAACGCCAATAAACTTTTTAATGAATTAGAGAGAATATGGATCATTTATGCAACAATACCTTATTCTTAGACCAAAATCAAGATCAAAGAAATATACATTTCTCAAAAAGAGTATATGCTATTATGTAGTAGAAGCACCTGTGGCAAGTGAAGAAAAAACACAAAAGAGGGACTAAGCTCTTCATACTTGGATCTGAGTTGCAATAAATAGATTTAGTCATATTCCTTAAAAAATTGGAGGAATTAGACTCATGTCTAAGGTGGGGCAACCAGAATGGAAGGAACTCAATTGGGCTATCAAGCTTTCCATGTTTTCTCTGATACAATCCAAATTATGGGAGCATTGTTGCAAAGAGGTCAATCTCATAACTGCCTCTTGTCTCAATAGGATTATATCTTTAACATCGCCACTATTACCTTACAATAATGATATCATGAGGGACATATTGTGGCTGGTACTAGAAACCCTTCAAGGGTTGGATAACATCATGCTTCCTACCTTTGAGAAGAGGCACAAAATTTTAAAACTCATGGGAGCGTTTAGCTTTGGCACATTCATGCTACATGTAGAATGTGACGACACCGACATTACAACAGCTCATCCAGACAGTGTCAAAATAAGCATACAAAATATCGCGTCCCTGTTCTTAGGTGAGGATGCCAACATCTACAAACACTATGGTCCAAATTATTGACCATTTGGAGAAAGAAATTAGTTGTATCACCAACTTCATATGAATTAATTGAGAGGTTTGTGAGGAAGAACATAAAACTACTAAGAAGGGAGTTGACCAAGAAGGAGCTAACAAGGATTGATAGAGGAAGCAAGAACAAAGGAAGTAAAACTTGTAGCAAGAATGAGTTGAGAAGGAAAGAATTATGCTTTATCTACAAGGAACATTGGGCACCTAACCTTTATGCCCAGGTGATAGGAAGGAGGCAACAGGGGCAGAACATGAGGAGATTCCTTCTCATCTTGGGGATTCGTCTCTAGTTGGGTCCATTGATGTTCAGGAGAGAACCCATGAAGAATCCAAGCAGTCAAGTCTAGATGGTGAGCATCAGCATGACATTATTCAAAAATACTTGCAGGATAGGCCAATAATAATCAACAAGTATGAAAAAGCATAGAGAAGGGAAGGAGGAAAATATTCGTAATAGTATTGATAAGGTAGACGCGTGTACAACAGAGTCCATAGAATTCTAGGAGGACGTCCATGAGCATTTAAGTGTAGTACCAGTGCATCCATCTTCGACAAGTGGAGAGTACATACAACATATAGTTTCCACAGGTGGAGAAGGCTAGGGAGAAGACATTAAGGGAGACTTGAGTGAGGAGCTAGTAGTAGTCAATTAGAATAATGAGCATGAACATGAGCAAGAGCCATTTACAAAGAGTTGGTCAAGGGCTCAAGCTAGAGCTATGATAGTTGGGCCTCCGATGCATAAAAATGTAGAGACATTTAGTAGGGCACCAAAATTTCTAGTAGAGGAATTCTGGGGAAAGATTAAAAATTTCAAGACGAATCTTATGATGTTGAAGCATAAAATAGAGATAGTCCAAGTCACGATCTTATAGGAGAACATGAAAATTGAGGAACTCATAGGGCTATGTTCCAAGTCAATGGCTAAGTTTTCTAGTGTTGATGAATGGCTCAAGTCCCTCATGAGAGAGCAAGAGGGATATGCTTGGGAGTTGCAAAGTATCCCTATTCAGGGATACATCGATATAACTTGCAACTCTATCAACACACCTGTTAGATTCCTATACCAATAGGTTTCATCTTTCATGATTAACAATGGAAGTGCTAAATATGTTCATCCCTGCATGCTGCAGAGGTTCCATATTTTGTATACAGGCAAAGAAAATTAAAAGATGAAAAGAGAGTATGCCTTAAAAGAATAATCAAAAGGCAAGAAAATCAATTGGTCAGAAAAAATAATGAAAATGAACCCCAAACCAAAGACCAGGAAAGTGGCTAGTTAAAATGCCACTGCCATTTCATTTTGCAAGATTACCATGTGGAGGTACTGCTGCTCATTTCATTTGATGGATGGCCCAACAGTTCAATATGGACCATGCCATGTTTAAATTGCTGTTGTAGAATAGAGAAAGCAATACCTGTCCAAACAGTTCAAACTTGGCAGATGGCTAGCTAGGTAGAGAATTTAAGGATCCCAACTGTTTAATTTGGGCCCTTGGAAGAGATAAGGGTACATTTAGATAGGACGGCAGTCAAAAGAAAAAGGGACAATCAGGGTTTGCCACTTCAAGTGCACCCAATGCAAAGGAAGAAAAAATGTTAGGTGTATTAGGCTGAGTAGGTAGTTTGAGGTTGCAGACGCAGATTGGTAATCACTTATGGTCTTGTCAAGAAATACTTATCTCACTTGTGGCATTAGCACCATGGCAGTTGTTTGATGGTACAACAAGGAAGCATGACTAACTTCCCTTTCATTTCCTCACAAATCATTCACTAACATCCCCTCAAGGACCTTGGGATCTGCCCAAAAAGTCCATTTTCACTCCATTCTTGTTAAAAACCAAGTTGACATCTGAGTTGACTTAGGCAAAAGAAGCCACATTTCTTGTGTAAAATTAATCTTTACACAGTCCATTCATTTCCCTATGCTTAAGTCTCCAT
>APFE031741602.1:308995-350165 GCA_000404065.3 Pinus taeda | reverse complement strand
TTTAGTCCTCCACCTATCGCTACTGTTATCTACAAAGTATTCATTCATCCCATTCATTTATTACTGGGAAACTGGTCCCATTATCCCCAGTCGGAGCCACTACACCAAACGGAAAAGGAGCTGCACTAAGGTCCGGACCGGGTGGTTTCCCCCAATGTCGGTGCAACGATTTTCGAGGCATCAACACAATCCTTCCCTGTTCGGCATTTCTTATTGAGCTGGTAAGTCACAACAAACCTGCAAATTTCAACTAATCTCCTTTGCAAACAAGTTATTCCTACACTCTGTTCGTCTATACTCGCTCACAATCTCCACAAATCGCTCAAACTTTGAGTTAAATTAGCCGAGCGCCCTGTTCCAATTAATTGTAACCTATTTTCTTAAAGGGGAACCCTCAGTTTCCCTTTCCCTTTGCAGACTTGCCCCCCTTGGGTAAAATTCAATACAAAACCTCTCGGCATTCTTCCTACAGAGCCTGTGATTTGGCAAAATTGTGTGAAAAACCCAGTCAAAGGGTTGTAAATTTGTTATTCATCATAAACTGAATACACAGAAATTGGTTTGGGAAAGAAAGTCAGTTTTCATATTGCTGCCAATATCCTCTGAGCTTGAATTCCACTTCCTATTGTTGTTTGACATCTACATTGTCATCCATACCAGCACTATCAGATATGGAGACTCCAGTAGCCTTGAACATTGCTCCTTTAAATGCTCCACATATGGACTTAGAGTGGCTACCACTAGCAGACAGAGACTTTCAGATCAGAGATCTGATGGGCCTTACTTCTCACCTCGAAGCTGTGGGCCAATTCAAACACAATCACAGGAATAACACTGATGTTCTAGGGATTTGGCAATCCAACATGCCCCTCTATTACCTTCCAGAAGTCAACATGCTACCTAATTTCATCCACCTATGCCATGCACACTATGAACCCACTCTGAGGTAAATTCTCAGTCCAGATGGGTCTGTGCTCTTCTATATCACTCCTCAAGCTATAAATGAAATGTTGAACTTTGAGCCTCCTCAGACTCTGGTTCCCCTCACAATGAAACTCTTGGTGGATCAGGGTGCAAGGCTCTCTAAAGCAGAAATATCAAGAGTTAGTCAGCTGTTTATGGAGCCACAGTGCCAATATGATCATCCTCCTCCCTATCATCAGGCTTCATTTAATGAAACATGCAAGATCATGGTGGACGTGATTTCATACATCTTAGGATGTAAAACAGGAGAATTTGTGGATGAGACTGTATTCTTTCTCCTAACCATATTCACCCCAGGGCAGCCCCCTGCTGTCATGTATGACTATGCCACATTCATAGCAAACAAGATACATGAACAATTCATGATGATGGAGAGAGAAATATTGTTTAAATACACTTCTTATATATACCACTTGCTACTCTACTATCACCCAGATAGTTTCAAGGTTCCTCTCAGGAGATTAGACCCAAAGGGAGAGAGGAGATCTGTTGTTTATTGGACCTCAGTTTTCCATGAATTCCACCATTCTCCATACACATATTGTGAGTTTATTGACCTATTCATTTACCCTGCTACTTGCCTACTGATGGTGACTCCTCCTACCAGGCTTACTTTTGAAATGCAAAGGATCTTGCATCTTTCTAAGGGCTACAACATTGGTGATTGGTACTTCTACCAAAACCACACAGTAATCAGAATTTATGGGTGTGAGTTGTCTCCCTATAAGCTGCGAAGATATGTCCCGATGAGACTTTTTGCCTTGGAATATTTCAGGCAATTCAGTAATGCAGACTTGACCCATTTCCATGGGAAAAACAAGAAGGCACAGCTTAAAATCAGAAACTAGTTGGGTCCCTTTGTTTTCAACAAAAGGGAAGAAGCATGGAAAAATGCAGACAACATGCTAGGACAAGAACTCAAGCTGAAACAAAGCTTCTACTGGGCACCATATGACCCTGAACACTTCATAAGCCTTAGAAGAATCAAACATAGGCTTTCAGGATATGTGCACCAGCTACTCCCCCACATTGAACAATATGCCAATTAACTAGAATGGGTAGAGGGCACCTTAGATGATGAAGAGCTCACTGAAGAAGAAAAATTAGAGAGACACATGAAAGAGATTGAGAAAAGAATTGACCTGGATTATGTTGCACAGGTCACCTTCACACAGCCTCAATCAGTGGGAGCAAGCACATCAACTGCTACTTCAAGGCAGCCTGCTAAAGAGGCCATATCATCAGCAGAAAAGGGCAAATAAATTGAACATTCTGAACAACAAAGCATAATGGAGGAGCAGCCATCCTCAAATCCGGAAAAGGGTCAAGAGCAAAGCCCTTTAACACAAACAAAAGCACCTGAAATCCCTGTGCTACAAACTCCTCACAATGAGGAAAGAGGTCAAAAAAGGGATAGAACAGATTGGACATCCACGGACCAGCAAGGAGAAAAAAGGCAGAGGTTAAACCCCTATGTCGAGGAGGAAATCACTGAAGAGACCATGGGAAACATCAGGGGTGAGGGGACTTCTGAGCAGCAGATCCCTCCTATCTTGGAAACATCGGCTAGCTCCTTTCAGCAGGAGCAAGAGAAACAACCAGGTGGGGAGGTTTCATCCTCCCAACAGCAGGCCCAAAGGGGCTCGGATATAAAGAAGGCATTCATGGAGATTAAAGCTAGAAACGAGCCTATAAGGTTTCAGCTTTACAACCAGTTAATGAGAATGGCTCCGAAAAATCAACAGAGGCTAATGGCAGCGTATGATATAGAAGCAGGGGAGATGAAACTCAGTCACTTCAGGCCTATTACACAGCAGCCATAGTCAGCTGCAGATTACATTAGAACCAATCTGGAGGTACTAGAAAAAGATATTCATCCTCTAGACCAGATTGAATTACATAAGCAGACAGGAGAAATGGTTTATTCTACACTGGCAGACAAGGCTCTATTAGCCCACAGATTGCAGAACTCTCTATACAATACTTCTGCCCAGTTAGAGCTGGAGAAGGCATCATCGTTGGCCAAGGATAATAGGATAAAATCCTTGGAGGAGATCATCATAGAGTTGGGACATGATCCCAAAGATCCCAAAGGCACACAGGCCTTGATTAGAAAAAGGAGGAAGACATAGCAGCATTAAGAAAACAAATGAAGCTGCCAGTCACCATCCATCCTCAAACTGCAGAAGTAGCACAACAACAAGAATTGGAGGATGTGGTAAGTCTACTTATGAGGATGAATGAAAGGATAATGGAAACAGAGAAAGCATTGGAGGAAGCTCGACGAGGGAAACATCGAGAGTTGGCCCCTCAACCATCCCAAACTGCTCCAATAGTACCAGCTCCAACAATCACAGCTCCTTCAACAACAGTTACTTCAGCAGCACCTCCCCCAGGTTCAACTTCAGCAACAGGTGCATCCACTTCAGCAGATCCAACAGCAGCAACAGTGCAAGAGGCCAGCTTGAGCATGGAGGCCATGATGAAAGAGACTAAGGGTCTTGAATTGCAAATGGCAGAGATGAAGGAAACAAAAGAAAAGCTAGCCAAGATTGAGGCTAGTTATGATAAGTCAAAAATGACAGTTGCTGAGAAAACCAGGGAAGTAAAGGCCCTGGAAAATAAGATAAAGGCCTTGGAGAAAGACCTCACTCTTCATAGGACCTTGACTGAGATAAAAACAATTTTGTGGAATAAGATTGGTCAATCTCTTGCTGGACAATGGACAGGAATACAAACCATGTTTGACCAAATAGAATTGATTGTTGTAGCTCAGCATGAAACTCATAAAGCCAAAACATTGCTAGCGAATAATCCTGAGCAAGCTTCTCGATTGAGTCACTTTTTGAATACTAGTACTGGTGACCAGCTGGCAGCACTAAACATCCAGAATAGGACAGAGACTATAGTAAGAGTCAAGAAGGTGCTGACCATGAGGAATTTTGTCCAGACTATAGAAAGGAAGTGCCAGGAAATGCAGATAGAGGTAAATGCTTTTAGATAGAGGCTTGTAAATTTGCAAACCAAAGGTTTACCCAACCTGGTTACTAGTGCTGGAAGGCTATTAAAGCAGGAACCGTATGCAAACAGGGTTAGTACCTTCATACAAAATCAAATCACAACATCA
The DNA here is from genome assembly GCA_000404065.3 of Pinus taeda. Taxonomy (NCBI): domain Eukaryota; kingdom Viridiplantae; phylum Streptophyta; class Pinopsida; order Pinales; family Pinaceae; genus Pinus; species Pinus taeda. The sequence continues at coordinate 346,054 of APFE031741602.1, read as the reverse complement.
TCCAGCAGCACAGAAGAATCAGTCCCTCCCACAAGGCAGAGTTTATATGACAAGCTGGAGGATTTGTTTTACATAGAGCATGAGGTAGCACACCTTTTTCCAGTTTGGCCGAATTATTATACCTACACTGAAGCTGATGAAACATTATACAAGTTAAGAAAACATCAATTGCCAACTGAGGATTGGTGGCAAAGTCTGCTTCAATTTTTTAAAGTGGTTTGAATCTCTTCTCATTGATGGACTGCATGAGGAAATTGTATGATGTAGCTCAGCTACCATAAAATTCAAACTAACAGTAGGTGAAATTTGCGCTAATATTCAAAAGCGCAGAACAGGTGTCACAGGACAGCACTACAAGACAACATTTCAAGGAAGCGGTCACCCACCGACAGCCAGAGTCGAAAGGTCAACAGCACACAGGACACCTGCCTCAACGAGTAAAGAGCTTTAAATTCCTCAGTTATTGCTGCGCGATTTTTCCACAAATCGTTATTAATTATGTCAGAAGTAGATGGATACATTGATGTCTAGATATTTCCCTATGGGATATTTTGTAAAAACTCCTATATATACTTGTAAACGAGATGTATTGAGGGTTGATGATTTCTTCATTCTGAACTGCGCTGTAAGATATCAGACTGTGTTAATACAAATGGCTGTTGAAGTTCACTGTGTCTGAATGATCTGAAGGTGGATTGGATGTTCTGGGACTTGCTACAGAATTCTTGTGTCATGCTATGGAACAATAAGTTATACTAAACTGTGTCTTATGTTTTCTATTTTGTAAATCTCATCTATGTTTCATGATCTTGGTAACAGAGAAAGAAGAATAGCATAAGATTTGTTTGAATGCACCTTATGTTCAATCTCTGTTATTTATTATGTTTTCTTCAGGATTAGTCATAAATATGAATTCTTAACTGCTAATGTTTGCACTAGTTCTCTCATTTTGAATACTGTTTAGGAATCCTTAATTGCTCCTACACAATATTCATACATTTTCCCTCTGCCAGTATAATGAAAGATTCTTGATTGCCTTTCATTCCCTGACTTCATTCCATCATTTCTAGATTTGAAAATTGTTTCTAGCCTACCTATCTTGCTCTGTAGCACTACCTTTTCACCAAGAAGCCCTTTCAATAATTACACTCTCAGTGACTCCATTGTCCAATGGAAAAAACAGTTATATACTTGCATCCTAGTTCTGTTTGAGATCACCATCCAACAAACTTAAAACCAAACCTTGTTCATCATACTAGCCTAAAACACTTTAAAACAAAGCTAAATTACAAAGAGAGAGCCCTCTCTGGTTGCAGGTAGGCTAGGACCTGCAGCTAAAATATTGGTTAGTGGTTACCTCGGCCGTATTCCCTATAGGAAGCAGGGAACAACCTGAGTGATAACAACACCTATGTACATTGGGGGAAAGGGGGAAATTTCTCCAAATGGATCTTATGTGAGCCCTCTAGATGGGTTTTATAGGTGTGCCAAGACTAAGCAATGATTTAATAACTTAGGAGAATCCTAATTACAATCAGAGTAGCACAACATCAACATGGTGGGGTTGTTTCTCATATGTAAAGACAAGATATTATGAGTTGGTACTTGGTTGATGAGATGGTTCATAGGAGGACATTCTTAGCTGGGGACCTAATACAGTTAGAACCATGGTACATGGGCTATGAAGTTGGGTTATGGTGGCATTATGATCTAGGAGGACCTACTCACAAAAAATTGATTCAACATTTGGCTTGGGATCTAGATGGTAAGTCACATTCTAATGGATCTATTGATGGGTAATGGGCTTGGAAGTTGAACTAAGATCCAGGCATCGGGATATCTAACCTTGATTAGGTGATAAACTTGTTCATATGGGACCCTGGTATTGCGATCGCAGGGATCAGTTTAGTGCTCAAAATTCAAAGTGTTCAAAATTTCTCAAAACTTGTACAATGCATAGATCTCAATGACCTGAATCTAACATAACCCGTTTCACTCAAAACCCATATCGTATGCTATCAATATCCTGTTCTGGTTGAATTACTGAATAATTAAAATTTTTGTAATTGGGTTGCAGGTAGGTTGTTGAGGCGAATTAATTACCTATCATTTAATTGTCAACCCGGGGGTTTCGTAAAACTTGTAAAGCATGCGTGCACTGTATATGCTATAAATTAACTTCCAATTTAGATCAATTTAACTACAAAACCAAATAACGACAAACCAAATAAACCTATTCTAATTCAACAATCAATTCAAAATAAATTATAGTACAATGTGTGGAATTGAAATCTTAATCTATCTTACTTGCAGGAATTGATTTTTCTTCTTCAAGAAACCAAATTAGAAGAATCAAAACTTGTGAATATAGTAAAATCCTTCTAGTGAAACAATGTTGGAATAACACAAAGCTCTCGCAGGGGTTTTGGTGGATTAGGAACCTTTTGGTTAGACTCTTTCCTCACCTTGATAGATAGAAAGTAAAACAAATATTGGATAACATTTTTATTGTAAAGGAAAGACAAAGGAGCAGATCTTTGTCATCAATGTTTATGCTCTAGTAATATATGGAGACAAGTGTGAGTTTTGGGATTCACTTATTTCCTTAAAAGAAAATTAGTGGCATTTCAATAACATCGTAGGAGTAGATTTCAATACCATCCTCCATTACTCTAAGAAGCGAGGGGAGATCCATGCACGAGGTCCATTCAAATGAAGAATGGAGGATCTGGTAAATGAATGGGACTTAATTGATACACCACCAAAGAAAGGAAAACATACCTGGACAAACAAAGGAAGTGGGGACATAAGAACTTGGGCTAAGGAAAAATATCAACCTCCAAGTCAAAAGAGGATCAAACTGGTAAAAAAAACTCAAGCAACATCAAATCATGTTAGAAAATAGTTAGGTGGAGAATTTGCATATAGAAAAAGGAAAGGAATTGACTAGGTAAAGTTTCTCAGTGAGCCAACAAAAGGAAGAATAATGGAGATTGAAGTCAAAAAGTGTGTCGTTTTAAGCAGGTGATCAAAAAACTACCTTCTTTCATAAGCAAGATAATGCAAGGGAAATGCGAAAACGGGTAAGAGAAAACACGCCTGAAGGTAAGCCTAGACTAACATCCTTTGCTGAGATAAAGCAAAAGGCATTTCTTCATTTTCAATCTCTTTACTCTGAAGACGGAGAAGTTGAGACGAAGAAAGCCAAGGAGTTCCTTTCATGTATTTTGTCTATTTTTTAGAATATGAAAATCAATAATTAGTCAAAGAGATAAAGGAATCAAAGGTCATAGAAGAAATTTGGGCACCATATCTAGATAAGGACCTTGAACGCGATGGATTTACTATTAGCTTTTTCTAGGCCTTTTGGCATGTGATAAAAAAGGACTTTCTAAGTATGCTTAATGGGATGAGAAGGAAAGACAAGATTGGAGGAAGTTCTAACTCTTCCTTTATTTCATTTATCCCCAATGAGTCAAATCCTTTGAATTTTACTCGATTAAGACCTATATATCTCTACAATGTTGCTTATAAAATTCTCACAAAAATTCTAGCAAACAGATTGAAGAAACTCTTCCAAGATATTATCTATGAAAATCAAGGGGGCTTAATGCAGCATAAACAAATTCTGGATAATATAATTATTGTTCAGGAAGTTGTTCACTCCAACAAGGAAGCAGAGGAATGTCGATTGGTTATCACGCTTGATATGACCAATGCTTTTAATTGGGTAAGACACTCTTTATTATATTTAATTCTTGACAAGCTGGGTTTCAGTAGTGAGTTCATTTGTTGAAGCAAAGCTTGTATATGATGCCCTTGGATTGTGCCCTTAATAAATGGCAAACTTGCTCCCTTCTTTGTGGCCACAAGAGGATTGAGACAAGGTTGACTCCTCTCTCCTCTTATGTACATCATAGTGGTGGAAATTATGATAAGGAATTTATGCAAAGCAAGATACGAAGGCAAGTTATTGGGACTGAGCATTTCCCGAAATGTAAATGGTTTAAATCATTCTCAATTTGCGGGTGACATCCTCTTATTAGGAGGGGTCACAAAAATAATTATAAAAAAATTTAAATATCTTCTAAATATCTACCTAGACTTTCAGGTGGGTTGGTGAATAAAAGGAAAATTTTACTTTATGGTTGGAACTGTTCTGAAATGACCTTAAGAGATATATCCATGGAATTGGACTTTCCAGTGGAAATGGGATGGAAATAATTTAAACATTTAGGAGTGCCAATTTCTTTGGGAGTCTCAAGTGCAAAGGATTGGGATGATTTTATGCAAAAACTCCAAAAAAAGATACAGTCCTGGGGAGTGCAATGGTTAAATGTTGTTGAGAATTTTTTCTTGATTAAATCATAATTATCTTCTCTACTTATCTACATGTGCTTTGGTCTTCTTAGCAAAAAAAATGTGATCAACTAGATTGATGACATCCTACAAAAATTCCTTTAGCAGAGAGGTTAAAATAATGAGAATAATTTTTATTTGGTAAACTGGAATATAATTGGCCTTCATAAACTTTGTGGTGGTCTAACAATTAAGGATACTCAATTCTTGAATCTCGCATTGGGAGCCAAAATAGTATGGTGTCTCCTCTTTGACACAAAGGAGTGGTGGAAACAAGCCTTTTACGAAAATAATTCCACAAAAATAGGCTTCTTAGAGCTAAGAATGTGAATTGGATAGGACGAGGCTCAAAAATATGGAAGCTTTGTAAGGCCATTGCTCCCATAATCTTGGATCATTTACGTTGACAATCTAAAAAATATGCCCATATAAACATGTGGAAAGATAACATACCTTCAATTGAGTTCTTGAGATAATATGCATAAATAAGGGGCCTTGCGAATTGGATGAATAGAGAAGGATATATTCTGATTAAAGATATTTTACAATGGAGTGAACAAGGAAATCGGATAGGATGGACATGCTCAGAACTACCTGTTGCTCTAAAATCATAATAGGAAATCTTAATTAACTCGATGAAAGGACTCGCTCCAATTGAAATCTCACAAGTAGATCGATGATCATGGACAGGTAGTTCAAATAAAAAGTATATAGTCAAGATGGATAAAAATTTCTTGTTAAAAAAATTCCTTACCCAACTCCCTCTAAGTTGTGGCACAAAATCTGGCATAAGGATCATCTCCCTAAAATAAACACCTTCTATTGGGAAATGGTTCTTGGAAAAATATTAACTACAAAGAATCTAAGGAAGATGAATATTCATAGGTCATCGATGTGTGTTCTATGTAAAATTGTGGAAGAGGATACTCCCCATATTTTAAGAAATTATTCATTCACCTTGGAAGTATGACAGAAATCTTTAGAAAAGGTATGCTCTATTGAAATCATCCTTGAAAACTCGACAAAAAAATTTGAATCATGGAAACGTAAAATATCATGGCTAAGGAAAGCTTCATGATAACAATGTGTTGTTGGATGACACTTCCAGGATATTTGAGCTAGTCAGTTTGGTTAACCCGCAACAACACCATCTTCAAACGGTACAAACCCACCTCAACCTCGACTGCAAATAAAGCTATGAATCTCTTATTCAAAACCATCTCATCTCATGGATATAAATCTTTCGGTATGGAGGATTTATCTCCAAGTCAAAATGAATGGATTGACTTAGGTCAAGTATCTTATCATGCTTGCAGCATTAATCATAAACTGGTCTTCGCCATATCATTTTGTATAAGAATTGATCCTCATGGTTTTATAAAATGGAGACTAAGAAAGGCACATTGTAACATTCTCACTACAACTTAAATGATTTTTTATGCCCTAACCACAACTTAAATCTACCAATTGTAATTTTACATAGGAACTCATCAATTTGATACATAGAGACATACCCGACTTTCGAGTTTGAAGTCAATCCGGCATTGTTGTAGCTCCAATATTCTCTAGTTACCAAATGGCCAAAACCTCCCAACCAAACTGGGCACAATCTTTGTACCTAGCTCCAAACTACTTCCAATTTGAAGTAATTTGTCCCCCGTCCCCAAAAGTCCCAAGAATAACTGCTCAATTTTCCTCACCATCTATCAAGTTCCTCCCATTCCCTTCTCTTTGCCTTCTATTAAGAATCCCCTTATGTCATCCTCCATTCTCTTATAATATCTCCCTTTCAGTGCCTTTCACACAAGGGTTTTGAGTCAGTCACAAGTGGAGCGTACTCCTGCGTTTAGGGTGCTCCACCTTTTATGTTACAGGCGGTCATATGTTAAGTAGATAACATTATTCATTCAATACTTCCTTCACGTTTGAGTGATTTTCCTTTTATATATTAAATTTCAAATTTATTCAATTAATTTCTTTGTAGTTATTTTATAGTTAGTTCCTTTATATTAATAATCTAATTTTTTAGAACATTAAAGATTTATATAATTATTTCATTTTCTTCTTATTGCTTTATCTTTATACTTTTTCTTATTTATTATTTATTCTCTTCTAACCTATTATATATATATATATATATTATATATATATATATATATATATATATATATATATTCTACTTGCTATCTCCTTATAATTCATCTTCCTTATATTCATTTATCTTATTTCCTTAACATTTATTTGATTATAATGAACAATATATATATTTTTCTTATAGTTACTAAAATCCCTTGTAATTATATATATTTTGAATAATATACTAACAATATTAAGATGGTGGTATAATCAAGTGTTTCATAAATACATTGGTATCTACTTACCACTTATATAGTTAATTCATTACCTTATACTTGGGTATTTCCCATAATTAGTTAGTATGTATACTAATGTCGTGCATGTGATACATGCATATGTAGCTATCATATGCATGCTAATATTTCCATGTTCTTGATAATTTGAAGTGGGTCATTACAAACATATCTCTTTGATTTTTGATGGCGCGTCGAAAGAAATCTTGGGTTGGAAGGAGCGGGAGGGGTTATCTTTTTCCCCAATGATCAAAGAGATCTTAAATTTGCTTGGGGCTTGGGTATTTATACTAATAACCAAGCCAAATATTTGGCCCTAGGGCAAAGGTTAGAACTAGATATTGAAAGAAGTATTCATCGGTTAATGGCCTTTGGGGACTCAATGATCGTAATTAAACAAGTGGAGAAACTCAAAGAAAAAAGTAGCGCCCCCAACCCCTCCATACTTCAAAGTATATCTTTGCAATTGAGGCACTTTGAGGTAATTGAGTTCTATCATGTTAAACAGCATTTGAATTAAGTAGTAGATGAATTGAACAAAAAGGGAGAAAAAATGTATCAAAGCAAGTTGGATTAGGACCAAAGTTTAATCATTTTTAAACCTTTACCATGAAAAGAGACATAAATATTCAGGCAAGTCATATTGAGAATATTGGCATTAATGGTAGTAGGAGATCTTTCCAGACTAATGATTGGAATTGTAAAATCCCCTTTCATTCCCATTTATCAATGTTTTTGAACCATCTTATTACTGAACGATCAAAGCAATGACTCACAAATAAAGACAACAATGGAATTAAGTACCTTTGATATTGTGATATCCCTTTCGATAATCCTTCTTGTAATAGTATTATGAATTATACTCATATAAATAATGTGGAAAAGTAACACATTGAATGGCTCAGGAGAGGACACAAATTCAGAGCTTGAATGGAGAAGTTGTTGGGGGAATCGCTTGGGGAAACGACTAAGCTCAGAGATGCATTCAAGAAGTCACCTATCCACCTATAGGAATTGAAGAAAAGTTTGTACAAGCATTTAAGAACATGGTACAGGCACCTGCGCACGGGGACGAGATTGTTCTATTCTTGTGAAATGTGTTGGCGTGGTCAACATGCAAGGGAAGCACAAGGGACGAGAAAAAGGAGTGGAGAGAAGAATTGGAGCATGGGGGTAGCGACGGGGCACATATAAAAAAGGAAGAGACAAAAAATATAAAGAAGGCCTTCTGGGGTGAAAAACCAAGAACAAAGAGGTAGAGGAAAGACAAAGGAGATGGGCATGAAAGTGCATGAAAAAAGAGAAATGGAATGATTTTGAGAGAAGGAATGTTGGATTGTTGTTGAGAAGAAGGAGTCATAGTGATTGGAAAAGTCCTGTTGGGGTTGCAATGGAATCATTGTGAGGTCCTTAGATTCATGTGTGGTTTGTTGACTAGTTGTAGCATATTTCCTTGAGAACTTCCCTACTCGGGTTCTGAATCTAGCTCGAGGGTGGCTATTTACAAGAAATATTGTATTGCAAATTAGCCTACGGTTGGGAAGAGAGTCGAAGTCCCTCCTCTAAGAGCCAATATCCTTGTTTAAATCAAAGAAGTGTTCATTTCTTGTAGGTACTCATATTATGAATGACTAATAATGAATATCTCCTGTACACTCAAGTAGGAGCTTGATTTATCATATGGCCATGGATGTTCAACTGTTAATTTGTTTATGGTAAATATGGACCAATTGTTAGGGTGTACTTAACCTCAAAGAATCCTTGAACGAGAACTAATGTTTCTATGCCTAGTTGTCTACAATGACCAAGACTTATTTTAATACCTCATACTTGTTGGTCATCTATTTTTAATAAAAATGGGAGTGTCAGCTAACATGTTGATGCATGTTGTTTGGGAATTTCTTGGATTCCCTATGTATTACTGTTGTGACATAGAATACATGTGATTCCTTTATAGATTCAAGGTTGTGTGCATGGATAAGTGTGGAATTAATGGCCACTTGGATGTCTGACTGGTATTTTCATTAGTAGGATGATTTATGTACTGTGTATAAAAGGAAGATATAGCTCAGAGGGCAACTCATATCTCTGTAAAATCATAGCCATATGCATGGTTGTGCATGGTTTCTTATATGCTTAGCAATTGTATGATTTAGTTGGTGGTTATAGTACTATATAAATTGTTGTGGTGTGGGGATCCTATGGTATGCATGTTATGAGTAGCATAGATCCTATGTGGTTTGGAGGCATGTGGCTCCATGTGTTAAATATGTTTCTCATGGTTGTGTGGTCAAAGCAATGCTTTATGGGGCAATGCCTCCCTTACTCATGGGATGGTATTTATGCATGGAAAAACTAGTAAGGCTTGGTGTGGTTGTCACTGAATTTACAAAATGTTATTTTCCAAGAGAAGGTTGTGATGATGGTTGTGCATGAGGCTAAGTTCATTGTCTTTGTGTATTTATTTAATTATTGATGTTTCACTCTATAATGCATCTTAATTGCATGAAGGAATGAATTTCCTTGTTTAAGCATATTTTGGGCATGACCAAACCCTCAAAAGAACCTTGGTCAAATCCATGAGAAAGGTGTAGAAAAAACAAAAAAATCATCTTGAAGCATTAAGTCAAAATCTGCTTCAAAAATAAAAGAAATTGGCAAGTTCGGGGTCCGAGTGTTTAGGTAATGTATTGTGGCAAATTGAAAGAAAGGCCTGAATGGCAGAGGGCCCGAGTGGCCCGTATGGTTAAGGGGGCCGAGAAGAAAAATTGCTAAGATGTGGGCCCAGGCTCGAACTACTCCTTGAGTTCAAGGTTTGGGGTTTGGTGGGTTTGGAAAGTGTTTCATTCTATGGAGCCTAAATGCTTGACTTTTCGTTATAATGGGAAATTTTTGTTTTGCACAAGGGTCAGGACCCTAGTGGGACCTAGGCTAGATCATGAAATTGACATGGCACCATGGTGACATGCCATATGGAAGCCAAAATCGACCATTTTGGAGGGTCAAGGGGTTCAAAGTTAGTCACATGTGCCACTCTTGGAGGAGGCCATGTGGACAAGATGATGTTAGGGTGATGTCATCTCAGGATGACATCATCTCGATCTTACGTCAACATGACATTGGGATGATTTCATCTCAATGTCCTAAGGTCTCGGGTCTTCAGCGTGTTATGTAATGTGCACAAGGGAAAGGAGGTTGAGATTGATGATGAAGGGAGATGAGAATCTCCTTGGCACTCAATGAGAATAATTGGCGCCTTGGTCCTCGGGAGAAAGAAAGTTGCAATGAGTGAAAAGAGGTCAAGATTGATGACCGAGGGAGATGGGCATATTCCTGACATATAACATCAAAGGGGTTTTGTCTTCAGACCTCAGGATCTCGAGATCTTGGTGGGGATTAGTAATGTGCCTACCAAGTAAGGTTGAGAATGGTGGGTGAGTTGGACAGGAAATTCCCCTAGGGATTCATGGTAAACTTTACATCTCAGACCTCCAGGTCTCGTGGCCTGGAGGAACATTGGTGCAGTTGTGAGAAAGGTTAATGGGGACGAGGTTGATAGGAAGTCCTCATGTCCATTAACATTCGAACTCATCATCTCAGGACTTCGGGGTGTAAGCGTTTTGTAGAACATATGGCAAGGGCTAAGGGCCGAGGGGCAATAAGCATGGATTGGTCACAAAATATGCCAAGGGGCCAGTCTAGTGGGCCCTAGGTTGGGGTGACATGGCTTATACCACGGTGGAATTGTTACAAGACAGTGTGCTAATGTGGACCATTAGCCGGGGTTGCCTCATGGCACCATGTAGGGGCATGTGGGTGCGACATGGAAAAACCTACTAGCATGGCAATGGGTCATTGGTCAGGTTTTCAATTGGTTATAACTTTTGATCCAAAGGTAAAATTTATATTTCTAGAAATCTCTCGTTGAGCCAGGCACGATGGAAATATTGGCTTTTAGATTTAAAGAATTTGAAAGTTGAGGAATTTTGTGATCCCATTTCCATGATAGGACTATGGAGGTTGGGTTAAATGAAAGTAATACCTTCCATCTAGCCTGTTTTATTTAAGGGGATGGGGTGGAGTGTTATAGATATAATAACATATGTATAGTATCAATACACGAAATCACCAAGCTTGAAAACTAGAGGTTAATAAAATCCTCTCAAGACTATGAAAGGAGATTACAGGGTGCCAAACCAAATACATTGAACGGGCTTGACACATGCATTGTGTCAAATTAATAGCAAAAATTATGATTGATATCAAGGAATTATTCGGGGTGGAATGTTTCGATGGCATATGAATGGAGAAGGATAAGATCTAATCGCTATTGAATGACAACCTCGAAAGAGGAGAGCCAAAAATCAAGGTTGTGCTGTGTATAAAAGGTTTTTTGTTTCATTCCAATTACATATTTCAAGTGAAATTGAAGGGAAGAAGGATCTTTTAGGCCTTCGTTTGAAATCTCGAGACAAGCAAGTGACTGGGGAAAAATATACAAACTTTTTTTGTCCAGGAGCAGGAGAAAACGAACAGACAACTAGAACATTTAACAAAGATTATGAAGTACATAAGATTTTGAATTGGAGGCACAAGAAAAAGAGACGGATTTGGCACTCTTGGATAAAAATTGTGAGTTGCTATAAAGGAAGTTTGAGAAGCTTCAGACAATATTGGAAGTGGAAATGGCTATATTGGATATAAGGATGAAAAGGCTAGAAGTAGACAAGGCCAAAGGAGCAATAGGATCTCAAGAAGGCATGGACTACAACAAGAATGTGGCAAAACAGGAGTAGTGAGGCGAAATTGAGTAGGCATATCTAGAGCAGATCGAAGCAACAACATCAGTCAAGGCAACATATGAAGTTGGTGCATCAATTTTAGAGTAGGTATTATGCTTTTTTTTAATGTACTGCAAATACTTTTTATTTGTAGGAGTTTTTTGGAAGGTATACAACAAATATCAATAAAGAATCATAGTTAGTAGAAAGCACACATGTAGGAAAGATATTTTGTGCTTATGTAAATCTCATGAAGCATCAGAAACAATTGATCTATGTAAAGGTTCTGACCTTGAAACCAAATTAAACTTTTAATACAAATCAGTACCCATTTCATTAAAAATAACTTCATTCCAGCCACCCAAATATGAAATCAACATAAATATATTAATAACAAAAATATGAAATAAACCATTCCACACCAATTAACAAAATACAAAATCATTATAAAAATAATTAATCAAAGAATAATATATCTTTTATTTAATATCTATCTTAATTATCTCTTAATAATTAGGACTCTCCATAATAAATGGCATTCACTCTTGATTCAAATTTGGGCTAATCTTAATTAATATGATGGGAAAATTCTCATGTAAAATTATGATAAAAAGCATTGCAAATTCTCATGTAAAATCATGATAAAAGAACATTTAAATGGAAAGAGGCAAATTCTCATATAAATCATAATAAGAAAACATTAAGATGTAATCTTTTCTTGAAGCTAATTCAAACTCTAGATTTGTTGATTCTCATATAAAACAGTAATAAGAAAACATTGAGATGAAATCCTTACATAAAGCTAATATAGGCAAAGTAGATTGTAGTGTAAAACAACCACAATCTATAATACATGGAAGTTAAAATAATGAATAGTGTGATACCAAACTATTCAAATACTCTATTGAAAACACATAAGAACATTATGATAAACTAGGAAAATATAGTATGCCCATGATTCAGTGGAAGGTCTTGCAGGTGTGCTGAGTGAAGCCTAATCGATTTTTCTCTCTGTCGTACAATATGTAGAAATTCTGCTGCTGATAGTTTCCCAAGATCACAGCGGGTCCATGATCAACCTCTGAATTAAAAGTTCTAGAGCTCACCATTGTCAAGCAGATGGAATCAAAACTGTCAAAATAAGTGAAATAGTTGGCAACAGGCAGCACCATGTCTGAGCCACCCTTGAAATGGAATGCAAACTCAGGCAACAGAACATTATCTATATCAGAGATATTGTAACAGAGTCCCACACCAGTCTTGGCTTCAACTTCTCTAGCTCTTCTATATCGAATCTGAGAAGCAAACCCAGTGACAATCTTCTCATAGATTTCTTCGTTAAGGACTGTGAAAGTAGTTCCCGAATCTATTACGGTTCCTCCATTGCCTTTGTTGTCGAATCTCAAAAATTTGGAAGGCAGCTTTAATCTTTTCCCGCCAATAGTGACCCCTCTGAGACGAATATAATACAATGATTTGTAATATCTCAAGCTTCCCATGAAATGGGAAGACCTCCAACTAATGTGATTAATAAAGTTGATCCAAACAATATCGCTTTAATTGGAGGAAGGTCGAGATCTCATACTCCCCCATTTCTTCTTACTTATGAAGTTTTCAATAAAATTTGCATAATTGTTTAGTGGATTCTGGAGCTTCATCTAATATCTTACCAAAGTCAATATGTGCAAAGTTGAACGTTCAACCTCAAAAATCTGCGGTGCGCATAGTTCAGCTGGATCGATCGCAAGTTGAAGTGATCGGCGAATTAAATCAGGTTACCATAAGGCTGTCATCTAATCCAAAGGTATGTCAAGTTATCGACATTTTAGTTGCAGATATTCCATAATTTTATGGCTTAATTCTTAGCAGAGATTGGTCAGAAAAACTTCATGGATACTTTGCAACCAATTGGTCGCACATGTGGCTCCCTTACAATGGTAAACCAAATCAGATAAAGGTTGAGTGAGAAAGACATCATAAATACATAGTAACAGAACTAGAAGGAGAAAATGAACGGGTAGCATACAACAATAATATTATTGGCAACTACTCTGTTGATTCTTTCTTAGGAAATTTTAATGCTCATACTTCACCTTACTTAGAACATTCTGTTTTATCTCAAGTAGAAATTTTTTCTCAAACAGATAGTTCTAAATGTATTAATTTTATAGATAGTCTTGTAAATAAATCTTTATTTTGGAAGTTATTTTTTGACGGTTCTAAGTCTAACGAAGGAGAAAGAGCAGGATGTGTGTTAATCAGTCCAGAGGGAAACAAAACTATGCTAACTTGTAGACTCGAGTTCGATTGCACCAATAATACCGCAAAATACGAGGCTTTAGTCCAAGTATTATACAAAGCAATCGGATTAGACATCAAATATCTACAGTTTTTCAGAGATTATGAAATTGTAATCAGACAGGTACGCAATACTATACATTGTTTATCAAGTCATTTAAAGCATTACCAATCTTTAGTTCAAGATCTGATTGAACATTTTATAGCATTCAATATTTCATCAATTCCAAGAGTCCAGAATGCTAGTGCAGACCTCTTAGCTAACGTAGCTTCCAAGCTCATTCCCTTAGAAGACTATAGCCCCGATAAATTTTCAATCGAATTAATCTTTAGACCCTCGATTCCTGATAACATTACCAATTGGAGGATTTTCAATGATGATCCTATATTGTAAGCTTCCTCACATCTAAGGGATCTTACGCCAATCAGATAAATGATGAGGACCAACATGACAGACAATTGCAACAAGATAGCACTAATAATGCTATGCCAAAGTCAGTAGTCAAATTAGAAGACCTATATGATCTGAAAGATCGATTCAAGAGATCTACCAATTCAAAACTTCAAAGTTCAACTCTGAACTATGAATTAGTAAATCTAGGAACTGATACCAAGCCACAAAATATCAACCTAGGCCTTGACCTAGCTCCTGAAGAAAAATTAGCGTATGTTCATCTCTTGAAACAATACAAAAATGTCTTTTCTTGGAACTACGATGAACTCAAGACTTATGACACTTCTATCATCCAACATACTATCCCAATGATAAACGATGAAAAACCTGTCCAACAAAAGCTGAGAAAGATCCATCCCAATCTAGAAAACCAGATCAAATCTGAGCTCAATAAGTTATTGAAGGCCAAAATCATTTTTCTCGTTCGACATTCTAAATGGGTTTCCAACATGGTTCCCGTTAGAAAGAAGAACATAGACATTAGAATTTGCATTGACTTTCGAAATCTTAACAAAGCCTGCCAAAAAGATAATTTTCCTTTGCCTCCCATGGAGAAAATACTACAGGCAGTCACAGGATCAGAATTAATGTCCTTCTTGGATGTTTTCTCTGGCTACAACCAAGTATTGGTCCATCCCGATGATTAATTAAAGACCACGTTCAGAACCAAATGGGGCACTTATGCATATCAAAAGATGCCTTTTGGTCTGATCAACGCTGGTGCCACATTTTAGAGGGCCATGGACATCGCATTTAAGGGATTAATAAACAAATAAGTGGTAATCTCCTTGGATGATATAATTGTATATTCCAAGAAGCAAGGCAATCATCTCAGAGATTTAAAACAGATCTTCCAACATTGTCAAAGGTATGGAATTTCACTTAACCCAAAAAAATCCTTTTTTGCATTAAGCGAAGGAAAACTTCTTGGATTCATAGTGTCAAAATCTGGAATCCATATTGATCCTGACAGAATCAAGGAGATTTCCAAAATACCCCTACCTCACAACAAGAAAGCTATGCAATCTTTCCTTGGCCAAATTAATTTTGTGAAGAGATTTGTTTCATATTTTTAAAGAATCGTATCTCCTTTACAAGCAATGATTAAAAAGGACTCAATCTTCAAATGGGGCCAAGACGAATATGAAGCATTCAATCTGATCAAACAAGAAATTATTAACGCTCCATATTTAGCAACTCCAAATTTTTCCAATCCTTTCATTTTATATACATTTGCCTCTGATAGATCATATGCTGCGATACTCACTCAAGCAAATCAAGATAGGGCAGAAGCCCCAATTGCCTTTTTCAGTTCAAATCTACAGGGGGTTGAATTAAATTATTCAGACGTAGAGAAACAAGCTTATGCTGTTTTCAAAGCGATTAAATATTTCAGACCCTTTCTGCTTAAAACCCATACAAAAATCATAGTACCGTTTCCAGCGGTAAGAAATCTCTTAGTACAGAAAGATGTGGGTGAGAAAAGAGCCAATTGGGTTACTGCCTTACAAGAATACGATGTAGAAATCAAACCAGCAAGTATTGTAAAAGGTCAAGGATTTTGCAAAATGATGGCTGGAGCATCGTTTATTTATGAAATACCATCTGTAGAGATACAAATGTATGAGGTAAGCCTAAATGATGTTGAATCATTATACACTGATATCATATTTTATCTAAAGAACAGATATGCTCCTTCAAACCTCGATTACACCAAGAAAAGAGCTCTAAGGTTGAAGGCTAAGAAATATCATCTCGTGAACCATGTACTTTTTAGAATGAATTATGATTATGTTCTCCTTAGATGTCTTGAGAAATCTGAAGTTGAAAAGGTGTTGCAGGAACTCCATGATGGACCAGCAGGTGGACATTATGCTGGAGATGCTACTGCACATAAAATCCTTCGCGCAAGCTATCACTGGCCCACACTATTCAAGGACGTGCATAGCTATGTAAGGAAATGTCAAGTTTGTCAAACTTCTACTGGGAGACAAAAGAAACCATCATTGCCTCTGCAACCAGTGAACATTGAGCAGCCTTTTGATCAATGGGGATTGGACATAATAGGTGAGATCGTTCCTAACTCTTCTAAACAGCATAGGTATATCCTTACAACAACAAATTATTTTACTAAATGGGTAAAAGCAGTTCCTCTCAAGATAGCGAATGCCGAACACATCATTGAGTTCATAGATCAGTTCATAACCACCAGGTTTGGTTTACCTTCTGCTTTAATGTTTGATAATGCATCGTATTTTTCTGGCAATACTATGACTGAATTTGCACTCAAAAGAGGTTTTAAGCTTAAATACTTTGCCAATTATTACCCACAGGGGAATGGATTAGCTGAATCTACGAATAAAAACTTAATCAGAATCATTAAGCGAACCATTGATCAAACCCACAAAAATTGGCACAAGTCTTTAATATATGCTTTATGGGCAGATCGAATAATGCAGAAAGCCTCCATTGGCACTTCTCCCTTTAATTTAGTTTATGGGAAAGAAGTGGTTCTTCCAACTCATCTAGTAATTCCCTCTTTGGCCTTAGTTCAATATATTGATGAAGCACCAACTTCTTCCTTACAACTAAGGCAGCTGGAAATACTTAAGCTAGAAGAGCAACGAGAACAGGTTAAAATAACTCATGCTCATCACCAAGCATTAGTAAAAGCTACTTTTGATTCAAATATGATATCCAGAAAGGACTTTTAGATGGGAGATCTAGTTTTAAAATGGGAAAAGGCTCATGAAGAAAAAGGAAAACATACGAAATTTCAACGAATGTGGCTTGGCCCTTTCCAAATTGCAGAAGTCATAGGTCCATCTACTTTTATGTTACAGGATTTAACAGGAAAAAGAGAGTCTTTACCTGTTAAGGGACATATCCTCAAAAAATACTCTCCATAGGAGATCATTCTTCTATTTTTGTAGATTAGTTTTTCCTTTATTTCTATAATAAAACCAGTTGTAAATGGTTACATTTGGAATTCACGAAAAAGACAAGTATTTCTTTTAGATTTTGTTTTTTCTCTTGTATAAATAGAATTGTTTTAGAAAATTGGTCATTATTATTGAAAGATACAGTCAAAGGCTATAAGTCTGGAAATGATACTAGTTTCAATCTTGTAATTTTTTATAGTAAACAACCTTTAGTGGGAAATTGTTTCATATCAGTCCAATGAAAGGTATCAATAACAAAACAAAGATTCTTTGTAGAAAATCTCTTTCCAAAAACTCTACCATTGTCGTCTAGAGCTATTCTTAAGGAAACAATGACTTCCCCCCCCACTTAGGGAATTCCAAGCTTCAAGGAATAATCCAATGATATACTTTAACTTAAAGAATAAGAGGTCTCATCACGAGCCGACTTATCATGATCATAGATATTATAGCTTGCTGGCTTTGCCAAAACTGCATACCACAACAAGGCAATGACTCAAGATTGTTGCAATCAAAAGACAAGGGGTCTCATCACGAGCCAGCTTGTTAAGCAAAGTTATAAATCAAGTAAATGGCACTGTCATAAATTGGCTACCTAACCAAGGCATTGTTCTTTAAGAGTTAAAAGAAAATGAAAGCAATAAGTGTGGATATGGATTTCTCTTTGAAAATTTTATATTTCTCCAAGTAGGATACAGGATCATTGCTGGGTAACAGGTAACCTTGTCGAGGCTATAAACACCTGCTGGCAGCAGAGGCTCTCCCTACGACAAATGAGCATATTTAAAACTGATTTACAGAGAAGGCTTTGTTTTTATCTTTACAAACCAAGTAGTGACTAATGTAAATACAATGACTAGTTTGAGGAAGTAAATAACCAAAGTTAAACATAGAAGAAACAAACTATCATTGACAGCTAAAAGCATGATGTACTTTATCTTTCTATAATAAAGTTTGATTTTCTGGAAAGTTTTTTGTTTTGGAAGTTTAGAAAATTCAGAAGAAAAACAGAGATAACTGGTTTTTCCAAGTGAATCGCCAATTGTTGTGGCCAACAACAACCCCCCTTCTTATTTAGTTTTATCACTAATACTAAATAAGTGGGGACCCTTATTAAAAATGTTTAAAAATCGATTAATGCTTGTATTTCCTTCTTCAATAAAACTTACTATCATAAACTTAGGAGAATACCCTCGAAAAATCTAAAAAGGTTTAAGTTTTATGATAAGGTAGAATAAAATCATTCCTTACGAAATATCGCAAATCGAAAAAGATAATGGAGGCCTTCCTACAAGCAGAATTCTAAGTTGTGAAATCGCAATGCGAAACTACGCACTAAAAACATTCATCGCATCGCATGCCTCAAACGTCACTTAAAGCTGAAACACTTCTAACTGTTGATATGCGATGGCGCATATCGCAAATCACATTTCGTTGAAAACACATGAATGGATAATTGTCATACGCCACAAACCAACGATATTGCGATTCCGCGATCTTGCGATATTGCGATCTGTGATCTGCAATATTGCGAAGCAAATCACAAATCGCCTTATTGCATATCTTTAGGGCTCGTTGTTCGAAAAAGCTTTTTCCATAAACCAATACCCGGTTATGTGTGTTAATGTAAATCAATGAGTTAGTTGGCAATCATTAATGAAATATGGTTTTGACATGATCGAAGAGCCATTTCATGTAAGATGGTATATTTTTATATGTTTTCGACATTTAAAGATTTCCCGTCACCTTTTTCTTATCATTATTCTCAGCTCATTTGTAAATTGCAGGAACGAAGAGCAGAGAACTATACATAGTAGTGTTCAGGATATTATGGGAAAGAAGGGTAAAGCTCTGAGTTCTGAAGACAAAGAAATGACGCCCTTATATACAAACACCGCCTATAACAAAGATGCCAGTATTACTACTTGGAAACGCATGTACAATCTACTTGAGGAAGAAAATACCAAAATGATGGAGGTTACAACTACTACAGGCTCACATGGGTCTTTTGAAGCGTCTATTACAGAACTAGCTTGCTCATTCTTGTACCAGATAGCGGCGAGACCCAAAATTATTCCATACACGGACATGGTTAAATGGGTACTGGATAGCGCTGATATCACAAGCAGACAATTTAAGACTCATGGTCAAGAACTCACGGAGTCGTTATTTCCACAAAATTTAAGCTTTATATCTTCTAACAGAAAGTGCGCGAGAGGCAAAAATCGCACCAGGGAAGCCCAGATCAAAAAATGGAGGGAGTTTCTGATAGCGCTAATCACGCATCGCTGGGCAAAACCCTTTGAAGAGGAAAGCCTCTAATTGCTCAAACGCCTGTAAGCCTAGAAATTTGTAAGAAAAAAATGCTGAAGGCAAAAAATCAAAACTTAAACTCTAAAACCAGTGGTATTTATCAGAGATATCCTCAAAGTGGTATGTAGATAAGTACAGCATTTGCAGACAGGCTGGAGACAGAAGGCTCAAGAAAAGGCAGAATCAATCAAAAGATTAACTAAGTTGAATTGGGATTCTTACTGGACGTATTTGGTAAAACCACACAACCAGTGCATGACTCTCAAATGTATCATCAATTCTACCGAGAAAATGGCGCCAGCTCTTGCCAATTCCGTTTTCGCAGGACAACTAAAGTCGGAAGTCGGCCAGCCAACTCTCCTCTAGCAAATGCTGAACACTTGCGATTTCAAGGAACATATACACAAATAGTTAGTTGTTAGTTTTAGTTTTAGATTCAGTTTTAGTGTTAATTTTGCTTTATTTTTGCCTAAAATGAGGATGGCCATTTAAACCGCATCTTACATTTTTGTAATAAATTATTTTTAGATTTAGTTAGTAGTATTTAAACCCTTCTCATGCATTTAGAGAAGGGTCCTGAAATTTGTCAAAAACTTGTCCTCAAAACATGCACTTTTGCACCCTCCGAGGAGGTTTTGATGAATGAATGGAACAGGATTTATTGATATCTGCATTTAATATCTACTACTAATGTTGCACTTCTGTACTCTTAGTGGATGTTGGATTAAGAAGAGATAAATCATTATTGCTTAAAGCTCATGAGTAGAACTAGTTATAAATGGTACTTTTATCTCTTAACTATTTTTGCCTATGTGTTAAAGTGATATTCATGTTCAATTATTTATGTATGAATGCGTGAATGCTTGAGTTATCATTTGGGACTTTTGTACGGTGATAGCTATTTATTTATGCCTAATATATGAGTAGCTTATTATGTGATATGTTTTCCACAATTGTTTCGTCTAACTTTTTATACGAAATGGTTTATCTTTATTGAATTATTTTCTCATAACAGTTGAATGATCTTTATTACCAATTGATATTTGAAATCATTTTAGATTGCATAATGGAAAGATTACATCCCGGGTTAGTTTAGAATTAGATATTTCTGTTTATTAAAATACAATTGCATGTTGTTAGATTAGATTTAGAATAAAAGCATTTCACTTAGGAACTCTTAGAGAGGAAGTATCAATTCTCAACACACACACACATATATTGGGAAACTAGTTCCATATCTCCAGTCGGACCCACTATACCAAATGGAAAAGGAGCTACTAACCAAGGTCCGGACCGGGTGGGTATCCCCCTTGTTGTAGACCCTATTTTCGGGGCTTCAACAATGTGATACATGCATATGTAGCTATCATATGCATGCTAATATTTCCATGTTCTTGATAGTTTGAAGTGGGTCATTACAAACATATCTCTTTGATTTTTGATGGTGTGTCAAAAGGAATCTTAGGTTGGCAGGAGCGGGAGGGGTTACCTTTCGCCCCAATGATCAAAGAGATCTTAAATTTGCTTGGGGCTTGGCTATTTATACCAATAACCAAGCCAAATATTTGGCCCTAGGGCAAAGGTTAGAACTAGCTATTGAAAGAAGAATTCATCGGTTAATGGCCTTTGGGGACTTAATGATCGTCATTAAACAGGTGGAAAAACTCAAAGAAAAAAGTAGCGCCCCCAACCCCTCCATACTTCAAAGGATATCTTTGGAATTGAGGCACTTTGAGGTAATTGACTTCTATCATGTTAAACAACATTTGAATTAAGCAGTAGATGTGTTGAACAAAAAGGGAGAAAACATGGATCAAAGCAGGTTGGATTAGGACCAAAGTTTAATCATTTTTAAACCTTTACATGAAAAGAGACATAAATATTCAGGCAAGTCATATTGAGAATATTGAAATTAATGGTAGTAGGAGATCTTTCCAGACTATCGATTGGAATTTTAAAATCCCCTTTTATTCCCATTTATCAGTGTCATTGAACCATCTTATTAATGAATGATCAAAGCGGTGACTCACAAATAAAGACAACAATGGAATTAAGTACCTTTGATATTGTGATATCCCTTTCGATAATCCCTCTTGTAATAGTATTATGAATTATACTCATATAAATAATGTGGAAAAGTAACACATTGAATGGCTAAGGAGAGGACACAAATTCGGAGCTTGAATGGAGAAGTTGTTAGGGGAATCGCTTGGGGAAATGACTAAACTCAGAGATGCATTCAAGAAGTCACCTATCCACCTATAGGAATTGAAGGAAAGTTTATACAAGCATTTAAGAACATGGTATAGGCACCTGCACATGGGGATGAGATTGTTCTATTCTTGTGAAATGTGTTGTTGTGGTCGACATGCAAGGGAAGCACAAGAGACGAGAAAAAGGAGCAGAGAGAAGAAGTGGAGCATGGGGGTAGCGACAGGGAACATATAAAAAAGGAAGAGATAAAAAAAAATATAAAGAAGGCCTTTTGGGGTGAAAAACCAAGACAAAGAGGTAGAGGAAAGACAAAGGAGATGGGCATGAAAGTGCATGAAAAAAGAGAAATGGAATGATTTTGAGAGAAGGAACGTTGGATTATTGTTGAGAAGAAGGAGTAACAGTGGTTGGAAAAGTCTTATTGGGGTTGCAATGGAATCATTGTGAGGTCCTTAGATTCATGTGCGGTCCGTTGACTAGTTGTAGCATATTTCCTTGAGCACTTCCCTACTCATGGTCTGAATCTAGCTCGGGGGTGGCTATTTACAAGAAATATTGCATTGCAAATTAGCCTACGGTTGGGAGGAGAGTCGAAGTCCCTCCTCTAAGAGCCAATATCCTTGTTTAAATCATATAAGTGTTCATTTCTTGTAGGTACTCATATTATGAATGACTAATAATGAATATCTCCTATACACTCAAGTAGGAGCTTGATTTATCATATGGCCATGGATGTTCAACTGTTAATGTATTTATGGAAAATATGGACCAATTGTTAGGGTGTACTTAACCTCAAAGAATCCTTGAACGAGAACTAATGTTTCTATGCCTAGTTGTCTACAATGACCAAGACTTCTTTTAATACCTCATACTTGTTGGTCATCTATTTTTAATAAAAATGGGAGTGTCAGCTAACATGTTGATGCATGCTATTTAGGAATTTCTTGGATGCCCTATTTATTACTGTTATGACATAGAACACATCTGATTCCTTAATAGATACAAGGTTGTGTGCATGGATAAGTGTGGAATTAATGGCCACTTGGATGTCTGACTGGTATTTTCATTAGTAGGATGATTTATGTATTGTGTATAAAAGGAAGATATAACTCAGAGGGCAACTCATATCTCTGTAAAATCATAGCCATATGCATGGTTGTGCATGGATTCTTGTATATGCTTAGCAATTGCATGATTTAGTTGGTGGTTATAGTGCTATATAGATTGTTGTGGTGTAGGGATCCTATGGTATGCATGTTATGAGTAGCATAGATCCTATGTGGTTTGAAGGCATGTGGCTCCATGTGTTAAATGTGTTTCTCATGGTTGTGTGGTCAAAGCAATGCTTTATGGGTTAATGCCTCCCTTACTCATGGGATGGTATTTATGCATGGAAAAACTAGTAAGGCTTGGTGTGGTTGTCACTGAACTTACAAAATGTTATTTTCCAAGAGAAGTTTGTGATGATGGTTGTGCATGAGGCTAAGTTTATTGTATTTGTGTATTTATTTAATTATTGATGTTTCACTCTATAATGCATCTCAATTGCATGAAGGAATGAATTTCCTTGTTTAAGCATATTTTGGGCATGAACAAACCCTCAAAAGAACCTTGGTCAAATCCATGAGAAAGGTGCAGAAAAAACAAAAAAAGCATCTTGAAGCATTAAGTCAAAATCTGCTTCAAAAATAAAAGAAATTGGGCAAGTTTGGGATCTGAGTGTTTAGGTAATGTATTGTGGCAAATTGAAAGAAAGGCTTGAATGGCAGAGGGCCCGAGTGGTCCATGTGGTTAAGGGGGTCGAGAGGAAAAATTGCTAAGATGTGGGCCCAGGCTCGAACTACTCCTTGAGTTCAAGGTTTGGGGTTTGGTGGGTTTGGAAAGTGTTTCATTCCGTGGGGCCTGAATGCTTGACTTTTCATTATAACGGGAATTTTTTGTTTTGCACAAGGGTCAAGACCCTAGTGGGACCTAGGCTAGATCATGAAATTGACATGGCACCATGGTGACATGCCATATGGAAGCCAGAATTGACCATTTTGGAGGGTCAAGGGGTTCAAAGTTAGTCACATGTGCCACTCTTAGAGGAGGCCATGTGGACAAGATGATGTTAGGGTGATGTCATCTCAAGATGACATCATCTCGAGCTTACGTCAACATGACATTGGGATGATGTCATCTCAATGTCCTAAGGTCTTGGGTCTTCGGGGTGTTATGTAATGTGCACAAGGGAAAAGAGGTTGAGATTGATGACGAAGGGAGATGAGAATCTCCCTGGAACTCAATGAGAATAATTGGCGCCTTGGTCCTCGGGAGAAAGAAAGTTACAATGAGTGAAAAGAGGTCAAGATTGATGACCGAGGGAGATGGGGATATTCCTGACATATAACATCAAAGGGGTTTTGTCTTCAAACCTTGGGGTCTCGAGATCTTGGTGGGGATTAGTAATGTGCCTACCAAGTAAGGTTGAGAATGGTGGGTGAGTTGGACAGGAAATTCCCCTGCGAATGCATGGTAAATTTTACATCTTAGACCTCCGGGTCTCGTGGCCTGGAGGAACATTGGTGCAGTTGTGAGCAAGGTTAATGGGGACGAGGTTGATAGGAAGTCCTCATGTCCATTAACATTCAAACTCATCGTCTTAGGACTTCGGGGCGTACGCGTTTTGTAGAACATATGGCAAGGGCCAAGGGCCGAGGGGCAATAAGCATGGATTGGTCACAAAATAGGCCAAGGGGCCAGTCTAGTGGGCCCTAGGTTGGGGTGACGTGGCTTATACCACAGTGGAATTGTTACAAGGCAATGCCCTAATGTGGACCACTAGTCGGGGTTGCCTCACGGCACCATGTAGGGGCATGTGGATGCCACATGGCAAAACCTACTAGCATGGCAATGGGTCATTGGTCAGGTTTTCAATTGGTTATAACTTTTGATCCAAAGGTAAAATTTAGATTTCTAGAAAGCTCTCGTTGAGCCAGGCACGATGGAAATATTGGCTTTTAGATTTAAAGAATTTGAAAGTTGAGGAATTTTGTGATCCCATTTCCCTGACAGGACTATGGAGGTTGGGTTAAATGAAAGTAACACCTTCCATCTAGCATGTTTTATTTCAGGGGATGGGGTGGAGTGTTATAGATATAATAACATATGTATAGTATTAATACACGAAATCACCAAGCTTGAAAACTAGAGGTTAATCAAATCCTCTCAAGACTATGAAAGGAGATTACAGGGTGCCAAACCAAATACTTTGAACGGGCTTGACACATGCATTGTGTCAAATTAATAGCGAAAATTATGATTGATATCAAGGAATTATTCGAGGTGGAATGTTTCGATGGCATATGAATGGAGAAGGATAAGATCTAATCGCTATTGAATGACAACCTCGAAAGAGGAGAGCCAAAAATCAAGGTTGGCCTGTGTATAAAAGGTTTTTTGTTTCATTCCAATTACATATTTCAAGTAAAATTGAAGGGAAGAAGGATCCTTTAGGCCTTGGTTTGAAATCTCGAGACAAGTAAGTGACTGGTGAAAGATATACAAACTTTTTTTGTCCAGGAGCAGGAGAAAACGAACAGACAACCAGAACATTTAACAAAGATTATGAAGTACACAATGAATCTGCTAAACCGCCAAAGTGAATTGGAGGCACAAGAAAAAGAGACGGATTTGGCACTCTTGGATCAAAAATGTGAGTTGCTACAAAGGAAGTTTGAGAAGCTTTAAACAATATTGGAAATGGAAATGGCTATATTGGATATAAGGATGAAAAGGCTAGAAGCAGACAAGACCAAAGGAGCAATAGGATCTCAAGAAGGCATGGACTACAACAAGAATGTGGCAAAACAGGAGTAGTGAGGCGCAATTGAGTAGGCATATCTAGAGCAGAGCAAAGCAACAACATTAGTCAAGGCAACATATGAAGCTGGTGCATCAATTTTAGAGTAGGTATTATGCTTTTTTTAATGTACTGCAAATACTTTTTTTTCTAGGAGTTTTTTGGAAGGTATACAACAAATATCAATAAAGAATCATAGTTAGTAGAAAGCACACGTGTAGGAAAGATATTTTGCGTTTATGTAAATTTCATGAAGCATGGGAAACAATTGATCTATGTAAAGGTTGTGACCTTGAAACCAAATTAAACTTTTAATACAAATCACTACCCGTTTCATTAAAAAAAACTTCATTCCAGCTGCCCAAATATGAAATCAACATACATATATTAATAACAAAAATATGAAATAAACCATTCCACACCAATTAACAAAATACAAAATCACTATAAAAATAATTAATTAAAGAGATATTTTTTTTATTTAATATCTGTCTTAATTATCTCTTAATAATTAGGACTCCCCATAATAAATGGCTTTCACTCTTGATCCAAATTTGGACTAATCTTAATTAATATGATGGGCAAATTCTCATGTAAAATTATGAAAGCATTGCAAATTCTCATGTAAAATCATGATGAAAGAGAATCCAAATTTGGGCTAATCTTAATTAATATGATGGGCAAATTCTCATGTAAAATTATGATAAAAAGCATTGCAAATTCTCATGTAAAATCATGATGAAAGAACAATTAAATGGAAAAAAGCAAATTCTCATATAAATCATAATAAGAAAACATTAAGATGTAATCTTTTTTTAGAAGCTAATTCAAACTCTAGCAAATCATTTGCTGATTCTCATATAAAACAGTAATAAGAAACCTATAAAACGGTAATAAGAAAACATTGAGATGAAATCCTTACATAAAGCTAATATAGGCAAAGTAGATTGTAGTGTAAAACAACCACAATCTATAATACATGGAAGTTAAAATACCAAACTATTCAAATAGTCTATTGAAAACACATAAGAACATTATGATAAACTAGGAAATATAGTATGCCCATGATTCAGTGGAAGGTCTTGCAGGTGTGCTGAGTGAAGCCTAAACGATTTTTCTCTCTGTCGTACAATATATAGAAATTCTGTTGTTGATAGTTTCCCAAGATCACAGCGGGTCCATGATCAGCCTCTGAATTAAAAGTTCTGGAGCTCACCATTGTCAAGCAGATGGTATCAAAACTGTCAAAATAAGTGAAATAGTTGGCAACAGGCAACACCATGTCTGAGCCACCCTTGAAATGGAATGCAAACTCAGGCAACAGAACATTATCTATATCAGAGATGTTGTAACAGAGTCCCACACCAGTCTTGGCTTCAACTTTTCTAGCTCTTCTGTATCGAATCTGAGAAGCAAACCCAGCTACAATCTTCTCATAGATTTCTTCGTTAAGGACTGTGAAAGTAGTGCCCGAATCTATAATGGTTCCTCCATTGCCTTTGCTATCGAATCTCAAAAATTTGGAAGGCAGCTTTAATCTTTTCCCGCCAATACTGACACCTCTGAGACTAATATAATACAACGATTTGTATCCAGAAGAGGAAAAAGGAGCTCTGGAATTGTTCCGAAAAGGAGTGTAATTCAAAGAAATGTCGCTGGGAAGCGCCCTGTCACCGAGGACCAGTTGGCTTTTCTTGTTCTCTTCATCAAAGCGGTGGCTCTGAAGGCAATATGCAAATCTATCTTTGCCAATTAAGTGCTGATGCTTAAGCTGGGAAGGCATAGACAGAGCACCTCTGCCAAACCCTGCAATACCAGAAGGTTGATCTATTGAAAGTACCGAGCATCCCACCACGAAATGCTTTATTGATGGCCTTCTGTCTTCCAATGGTAAAGTCAAGGTCTCTGAAAGTAGCAGCCCCGCTGTGAATCCGCTTCCATATTCAATTTCATAAACGGGGCAAGTGACCTGAGAGCAATTCTTGGTGGCAGAGCAATTCCCACATAAGCCCTCTGTGTGTTTACCATAATAGGCTTTGCAGTTTGGATTAGCACAACTCAGAAGCTCGCGAGATTTTGACTTAGTCGGAAGAAATAGGCCATTGGAATTCTTAGCCCTCTTTTCAGGGCAGTCGATACAGGTATAATTTCGTGTGCAGGGCACCCAGACAAGATCACTCCCGGTGTCCATGATAAGCGAAAGATTCTGTGGAGGAGTTCCCACGGAGAATTTGATTGAATATTCTCCAAAGCTGCGGGCATACAGAGGCTCCCCTACGCTTTCATTTTTCCCCCTTTTGCTCATCTGCCCGTGCCCATGATGAATCCCGCGCTTCAGTCCTCGGGCTCGATTCTGGCTCGCTTCCACGATCTTGGAAAGTTTTTCGTATTCTTGATCCTTCTGCACAAGTCCTGCATGGCGAACAGACTCTTGATTTATGTGAAGTGTGAGGAGTATGCCATTACTACACAGCATTACAGAGACTTGGAGAAGCAGGAGGAGGAATGAGATGATCAGATTGCAGGCTACCATCTTGAGAAACTTGCAAAAAACTAATGGGCCTTTGAAATGTGTGATATCAATAGGGTTATGGGGATATTTATTAATCCAAGCTCACACACTGTGAACGCGCATTAGGAACTGATTAGTATTCCAGTGTCTGGAATTGACTTGACAAGTGATATTTTGATAATCTCTTTGGCATTAATCATATCACAGGTTGTGGGTGGATTTTGAACCATCTAATGTGGTTTATTTATAAGAAAATGATGAATCATATTGAATCATATTAAATGAACGACACTCGATGGTTCATTTACAGAACAAGAAAATGATGAATCATATTAAATGAACGACACTCGATGGTTCTATCGAGTTCATTTACAGAACAAGAAAATGATGAATCATATTAAATGAACGACACTCGATGGTTCATTTACAGAACAAAACAAGGATGCATCACATTAGATGATTCCCATCAAATATGGTTTATCTAAAAGACAAAAATGATGAATCATGTTCTTAAAATTTTCATCATTATTATACGATAATGTTCTTAAAATTCACGGATCAATCAAAATTCACGGACTTGTAGGCTCTGCTTTGAAAATTGAAATGGTCGAGTGGCGTGCGTGCCTTCCAAGTTAAGAACTTCTACAGTGTCATCGATAGAGACCGTTTTGTTATGACGAGAACTAGATTGGGATATATTTCAAACTAATGACATTTTTTAATATTTCAATTTATACAATTTTTAATGCCATTGTTATGGTGCACATATACTTAAAAGTAATTGTGGTTCGAGTTGTTTTTATTTGGTTAAGAATTTTTCTTCTTTTGAGGTGTCTAAAAAGTTAAAAGTCTAAGACCTAGAAGTATTTAGTAAGAGTGAAAACTTATCCCTAAAGATTTGTGATTTAGATGGAATGATTTTCCTTGAATAATGATGATAAGTCAATCTACATTCAAAATAATACTCATTGATAATTCTCTTCAATGCTAATAATAAACAACTAAATTCTTAAAAATATATATATACTTTAAAAAAATGGAGTTGTTTTTAGTGCGCATTTTTGGACTTTTCGTCGCCAGAATTCAGTGGAAATTTTTGAGGTGAAATCTTGATTTGTGTTATTTAAACTGGTTTTTCGACTATATATATATATATTCAACACCCTAAAAAATCTCTAAGGAACTTCGATTGTGTAGGAGTTACCCATCAAGCTTGTGATTTCAATAAATTCCTACTGGATTTTAGAGAAATTAAACTAGAAAAATCCATCGGAATGTTGAAGAATATAGGGCAATTATGTATAGTAGGATTCTTCTAGACTTGATAACAATTTGTGAAGCACTTTTACAATTTAGCTTGTTAGCTTGATCTTCTCTTATTATTGAAGCTTCTATTGATCAATGCCAAACCTTAGACCCTTGACAAGAATATCCTCCAAGCAGAAGTCAAGTCCTTCCTCCTTCCTGCACTTCGTTTCTCATCACTTCATCCTCCTCTTTTTGGCACTTCGTTCTTCTTTCAACTATTGATAGTCCTTGGTATACTAGCTCTAGAAGAGATTCCAATCTTTGATTCTTAGTGATATCCTTCACCAATAAGGATACCTTCCTTCTCCTGACCCAATCGAGCTTCTTCTTGATGTGTAGCTGCAGACTTGATATGACAACACTGCAACCCTAGTTTCTCGCACATGTGGGAGGTTTCCCTTTTGCTTTTGGCTCCTTTCTCCTTCACTTGAGAGACCCTCTTCTTTGCTTGAGTAGGAGGCCTTATAGGCCTAGGTTACTAGCCCAAACAATTAGATATCTATGATTGTGATCTTGCTATTGTGGTGACCGCAGTCTGTCTTCCTTTTCTCACACGTGTGACTATATTTCTTCCTTAGAACAACCCTCTAAACTTCGGTTTATGTATCTCCTTCTTCGTAGCACTAGAGGCTCCTTAAACTCGTCTTCCTTCACCCTTTTCTTGGTTATATTCTTCTTTGATTTCAAAGGTATATTGTGTTTCGTTGGAGGAGTGGACAACCTCTATATATAGAGGTTTGTTCCTCCTTTAGGCCGACTTGAGGTCGTCTAGGAGACTTTAGGCCGACTTGAGTTTCCTTCTTCGGAATTACTTCTTTGGTGATGTTCTTGCTTGGAGAGGACTTGTGACTTTGCTTGGAGGGATATCTTTGATTTTTATACAAATATATACATGGTGTAACATACCCTTAAGGGTCTTCAATAATTTCTTTTGACTTTTTGACTTACCTATAGCACTTTGACATGTGCTAGACCTATTTCAATGAGCAAGAAACTCATTGATAAATATAACAAAAATAATATTTATTTTCTTGTATAAATACAAATATCAAAAGTATATTTATGAAGACCGAACCTATTTACACTTTCTTCAACAATCCCTCGTAAGTAGGGTATTCATAAATCATTACATGGTGTTTGGCTATTTTTCAATCTTGAAGAATTCACATAAGAGAAACCAAATTGGCAATCCATCTGTTATAGCATCATAGTAACCAACATTTTTCATAGGAAGGCCTTGACTAACAACTCTATATTTCATAAGATCAGAGCACAATGTTGGCGAGACCAATGACTTATAGACACCTTAGTCATTGTCTCTCAAGGTACATACCCACCCGGGTGTTCTCTGAGTATGACCTTCTAGGACTATTCTTGTCTTGGGTTCCTAGCCCTTAAATAATATCAGTCATATTTCCTACTCTTATCTTGGATGCCCTACACATCCTCAAAGAGTATCAGATGCCAGATAATTACCCAATCCTTCCATTCTTTCTTCCCAAGTGAAGACAATAATGTTGTGTCTATCTCTTCCTCTTAATTGAGGAAGACATGCCCAATTTTCCTCTGACCATAAACTTGATCAAGCTCCTTTGTGATTGGGAACTTGTTAGAACTCCCTTTTAACTAGGTACTTGTCCATTCATCAACAACTTCTTCTTCGTGGGTCCTTCAGCTACTTGATCTCATTATTTCTTTTGATGCCATGAAGTCTTTGATTGACCTTCTTCTTGGTAGGGCATCGGTCATCAATCACTTTCCTTCCTGGCTTGTCATGCCATTGCTTCCTTTGTGGAAAGTGGCCTTCTTGATATATGTCAGTTATTTTGTCATCTGGCTACTCCTTTTTTATCTAAATTGCTACAAAATATTTATCACATAGATGCTCAGTTGTACTTTCTTTTTCCCATACTTCGATTTAGTAGCCCTTCATGACTTCATCATGAGATTGGTTTAACATCAAATAGTTCTTCGATGGCTTCTTCATCATGACATCTTTATAGAGTTGAATCAATTATTTTCACCTTAATATCTCCAAGGCCTTCATAGGTGTCAAGGGTCTTTTGATATTTTTCTTCCTTTTTCAAAATTATCATGCCACCTTTTGGGAGATGTCTTTATTGGATCTTGTCAGATAGTGATTCCTTGTGACCATGGTGTTCTTCACATGCTTGATCTACTTCTTCATTATCTTCTTCTTGGATTGATTAGTCAACCACCTTATACTCCTTATGGGAGCACTTCTTCATGTTGACCTTTTTTATATTATAGTACATGCTTTCGAGCATGTCATTGGTGAAAGAGATCATTTTATGCTTGATCATGTTTTAGAACTATTCCCATGACTCAATAATATATATGATGACATTACTTAAACTTTGATGTATACATACCTCATCTTTATTCTGCTTTCATCATCTTGGCTTCATTTGATGGTTCTTCTTGATTGGTGTATCCTTTCTTGCTTCATCTTTTCTTGTCTGCATATCATCCTTTCTTGAATCCCATGAATGGGACTCCTAATGATACATCTGCTCTTATTTATCAATCTTCTTTTGAAGATTATATTAGAGGATCTTGAAGACCCTTATCTTCCAAATTTTTCTTCTTTTTGATGATAGAGTCCTTCTAATATTCTCAATCATGATCAATTATTATCTCATTGTGGATGAGGTCCTATAATAGGTATGCTCCTTCTATATGAATATCTTTAGCTATATCTACACCATGCTCCTATATTCTAGAATATGCTACTTAACCGTGCATTCTATACTATCTCTATATGCTCCTATTCTACTCAAAACTTTTAAAGAAGACTTAAGTAAATAGGTTGACTTAGTCATAGTAGAGATCTCGAGGATCTTCCTTCTTTTGCTTCTTGTCTTCTTCTTTCACTTCTTGAGTTATGTGAGCTTCTTCTTTTTTTCTCTTGTTGTTGTTGTCCTTCTTAAGTTTGGGACAATCCCTCTTGTAGTGTCCATATTCTTGACATCCAAAGCATTGGACTTTGGACATATCTCTATTGCTTGTTCTTCATGGACCAAATTTGCCAAATTTCCCCTTTCTGTTGGCCATGGTAGCAAATGCTTGCTCCTTTGATCCCACATCATCGTTGGATTTGAGTTTAGTTTCCTCTATCTTGCATAGAGACCATAGTTAACTTAGTGGGGTAGCTTTATTTCTTGGCATATATGGTTGATGTGAAGTTGCCTTAATCCTCAGTAGAGCATTGAGTACTATAGTTTTCATTTCTCTATCAGACATGACTTCTCGTAGTTCTTGAAGTTGATCCCTCATCTCATAGCTCTTCATGAAGTAGGGAGCTATTGCTTCCTTTGATATCTTCATCTTGTACAAATCATTTCGTAGAGATATCACTTTTCTAGTTGTGCTTTTTGAGAATAGCTCTATTAGTCTTTAATAGATTTCTTTTGATGTTTCAAATTTGGAGACATAAGGAATGAGAGAGTCTTTGATGGATTCTATTAGAATCCTTTGATCTCTTGTTTCATCCTTATTATATTTGGCTAAGGCTTGAGTTTGTTCCTTAGTAGGGATAGTGGTATTCCCTTTGATGAGGTCTAGAAGTTCATTCTCTTTGAGAAGTAAATTAGTCCTCTTCTTCCATGCAAGGAAGTTAGTGGTCCCAACCAATTTGTTACTTTCCTTGCAAAAAGACATTGACGTATGTTCAGGAGGGGGCATATATACTTACTTTATAGAGTTTGATATGTAGTGTTCTTACTTTCTTCTTGAAGACTTGTTGGCTTGCCTTCTTTGATCTTGATGCTCTTCAAATTTCTTTCTTCAAATAGATTTGCTTGATGATGAGATTTTATTGGAGAGTGATGACTTGACTTGTATATAAAAGGGGTTATCCACGTGTTATGATGAAGAAAACTTTAGAAAAGTCATTATTGTAACTCTACTAAAGAGTTGAAGGAGTCAAAACTAACCACTAATAGGCTATTGGGTTGTGTTATAACTGGGCCACTAGGCAGAAAAGGGGCTCCATTATTTTCGAGTGCATTTTATTCCATCAATGACTAGAGTGGAAAAGAGGGATAGGGAGAGAGCATAAAGAGAGGATTTCTACACTACATTATTCCATGGGCCACAAGCCTTACTTCATTGTACTTGTATCCATTTTCTATTTAGAGAAAGACAACAAAGTGATTTTTCCTTCCAAATGGGTTTTCTCCCGAAAGGGTTTTCCAAGATATATCTTGTGTTAACTGTGGTTTTTGAGATTTTATCTCAATATTATCTATTTTCTACATAATTATAATTTGCAAGCATACAAAATAAATAATAATTTACATATCCATAAATCTAAAGAGAAATAAACCCTCATGGTGTAGGATTTTGGATTTTTAATAATAATTTATCAAATATAGTGTGACTTGTTGTCCAGTAGAATATCCACAACAGTTTACATATGAGAGAGGTAGAAGAGTGTAGTTTTGCATAGAGTAGATCACATTCATCCAATTAATAGTCAATAAAGAGTCACCACAAATGTGTAGTCGACAGACTCCTTTTTCCCTAGCAAGAAGAAGAGTGATTTTTAGAGCCATTAGCTCACTAAAATTATTTGTTCCTTGCTTGAGTCCAATAAAGAAGGAAATGGAATGATATTTTGAGAGATGGGTGATACTACCAACTATTCCATGAAACGGGTTTCCTTGAGCACCTCTATTTAAAAAGGAACACGAAGATTCATTTTATATGGTAGTTTCTGGGTGAGCAATTGAAGGTTGAGAGGAGGGTCATTGAAGGAAGATTTCATAATGGCTAAAATTTAGAGAGTGCAATAAGTGGGAGAGAGATCAACATCCTAAAAAAAAAGATTCAAGTGATTCAAATACCGCAATAAAGTATCAAAGGGAGGGATTAATAATTTTTGGTGTTCTAGGTGTCCAACCAATTTTTCAAGGTAGCTCCAATTGAGACTTCTTCCCAAATGCAAGAAGACCCTACTCACTATAGTTGATTAAGGAACTAGAATCATCCTCTATTTAAGTCATAAGGTAGGTGAGCTAGGAGAATGTGATCATTGTTGCAACAAATGTAGAGGTATTTTCCAATGATGACTTTGGCCCTGTTGTTGCACAAAGTGTCTAGGCACTGCGACAACACTCAGATTAGAGGTTGTCACTCTAATCCTTATTCACTCCATTTAGACTCTCTCCTAGACAAGTCAAGAGGGGTAGTCCCTAAGGTGAATGAATGAGAATAACCTGTGAAACAACAGGCTCTAGGAAACTTAAAGATGAACAAGTTGATGAATTTAGAACAAATCTTGGTCAACTGAGATGAATAGATTAAAATAAGACAACCACAAGATAAAAATAATTCTAGACAAGTGTCTTTATATTCAGTTAACCATAGACTAAACAAAAGCATGTTATCCCGAGAAGTTTATAAATGTGGAAAAGAGATGACCATGAATAATTAAATGTCAACGTCCATAACCTTATCACACAAGATATTTTAGCAATTAAATCCTGTGAAGAATTATGAAATTTAAATGCTAAGCAATGATGCTAGATTTAAAATGTTTTTCATTAATAACCCATATCTAGAATAATTTATCATTCTCAAATAGCCAATGATTTTAAAACATTAATCACACCTCACAATAGAGAGTTCACTACCACGAAAGGAGACCAAGGAACTTTAGATAATTATTCCTTAGGAAATTAATTTAATGTGGGAAAATGAAGAGATTAAATTTTTAATGTGACTAAAAATTAAATCAAAAAACCTTACTCAAAAAAAAAAATTAAATAATAAATAAAAATTATTAGGCCGTAGCCCACATAAAAAAATTATTATTTTTTTAAATATATGAAAGCTTAAGTTTTGGTTTTGATTTATTTCATTAGCAATCAAAGTCACCAAAATTTTAGATTTTTTAGATTTTTAAGTCCTCTATGTCTTTACCATGATAGTGTTTGTAGTTTGGATTAGCACAACTTAGAAGATCGCGAGATTTTGTCTTTGTCGGAAGAAATAGGCCATTGGAATTCTTAGCCTTCTTTTCAGGGTAGTCAATATAGGCATAATTTCTTGTGCAGGGCACTCAGAGAAGATCACTCTCGTTGTCCATGAGAAGTGAAATATTTTGTGGAGGAATTCCCATGGAGAATTTGACTGAATATTTTCCAAAGATGTGGGCGTATAGAGGCTCCCCTACGCTTTCATTTTTCCCCCTTTTGCTCATCTTCTTGTGCCCATGATGAATCTTGCGCTTCAGTCCCTGGGCTCAATCCTGGCTTGCTTCCACGATCTTGGGAAGTTTCTCTTATTCTTGATCCTCCTGCACAATTCCTGCATAGTGAACGGACTTTTCATTTATGTGAAGTGTGATGAGTATTCCATCACTGGCTTCTTTACACAGTATTACAAAGACTTGGAGAAGCAGGAGGAATGAGATGATCAGATTGCAGGCTACCATCTTGAGAAGCTTGCAAAAAATCTAACACTTAATAATGGGCCTTTGAAATGTGTGATATTAATGGGGTTATGGGGATATTTATTAATCCAAGTTCACACATTGTGAACGCGCATTAGGAATTGAAGAAGATTAGTATTCCACAGTCTCTAGAATTGACTTGACTTCGTTAATATAAGTGATATTTTGATAATCTCTTTGGCATTAATCATATGACAAGTTGTAGATGGATTTCGAACCATCCAATGTGGTTTATGTAGAATCATATTAGATAAACGAGATTCGATAGTTCATTTACAGAACAAAGATGCATCATATTAGATGATTCCCATCAAATGTGATTTATCTACGAGACAAAAATGAATCACGTAATCCAAAAACATATTATCAAAATTAAAATAATCACAAAAATCTAAAATCAACCCTAAATGATATTTTTCTTCCACTTAAATGAGAAGTAGCAGAGAAACTGCGGGTAATGATATTTTTCTTCCACAACGCACTGGAATTTGATGGTACGTATTGACGAGGGCTATAATTCCGAAAGACTTGGTTACCATAATTCTTCATACTGCTCTTTTACCACTACCTGAGCAATAAGGAAGAAATTGCTCTTTGGTGCTGAGCTGGTCTTAATGTATTAAGTGGAGGAAAATTTTCATCATTATTATACGATAATGTTCTTAAAATTCACGGATCAATCAAAATTCACGGACTTGTAGGCTCTGCTTTGAAAATTGAAATGGTCGAGTTGCGTGCGTGCCTTCCAAGTTAAGAACTTCTACAGTGTCATCGATAGAGACCGTTTTGTTATGACGAGAACTAGATTGGGATATATTTCAAACTAATGACAATTTTTAATATTTCAATTTATACAATTTTTAATGCCACTGTTATGGTACACATATACCTAAAAGTAATTGCGGTGAGAGTTGTTTTTATTTAGTTAAGAATTTTTTGTTCTTTTGAGGTGTTTAAAATGGTCAAAAGTCTAAGACCTAGAAGTATTTAGAGAGTGAAAAACTTACCCTTAAAGATTTGTGATTTAGATGGAATGATTTTCCTTGAATAATGATGATAAGTTAACCTACCTTCAAAATAATATTCATTGATAATTCTCTTCAATGGTAATAATTAACAACTAAATTCTTAAAAATATATATATACTTTAAAAAAAATGGAGTTGTTTTTAGTGTGAATTTTTAGACTTT